>JAYEVJ010000187.1:0-163607 GCA_036346265.1 Melocanna baccifera
GTGCCCCTACGCTTATGTACGCTTCGCTCGCTCCTTATGTACCGTGAAGACATTTATTCGACGGCCCACGTAACTCTCGGCCCGGTGATCTATTTTAAACTCGTATAGTAATGTATGGTTTTGTCATGTATGAAATGATGCAAGATTGTATTTGTGAGCACTATCTACTGATCCAGGAATAGTGCATTATTTCATAGAGGGTTCCTGTGTTAGTAAACTTGGGGTCCAACATTTCTTCACCTTACTGTATGAGTGATGCTTGGGAAGGAACCTATGGTGACGATATACACAATTTTATGTAAGTTGTTCAGCCACACACTCTTGGTATCATCTAAGCAGTGAGGACAAACTTTGGGTCTTTTTGTATTCAAGCCCAATAGGTTACCAAGGGCAAAAAAATCATTGATGGTGCAGAACAATATGGCGTGCAGAGTGAAGTTATCTTATTTGTCTGCATCCCATACCTGCACCCCTTCCTTCCATAGTGTTACAAGATCTTCTAGCAATGGTGTTAGGTACACATCAATATCATTTCTAGGTTACTGCTCTTGGATAAGTAGTGACATCAAACTATACACAGCCATGGAAAAAGATTATAGATACATAGATTCATAGGCCAAATGTTATGTCGGCTACTCATGTTACCGAAAAGATCCATTCTATATATACTCAACCCAAACCTTATATTCCTTGGTTCTGCACCAAGTCTACAAACATTCTATTGAAATTCTTCCACTGGTAGAACACAACAATGCAGCAATGTTGCCTCCTTTCGGTTCATTCCACCAAAGTCTTAGCTTTCTATCTTTCTTATGATCATCCGAGTGCCAATGTAGCATTGTTGCCTCCTTTCGGTTCACAAATAAATATTTTAAATGGGAAATTATGGACAGATACTACAGACTTTAGCAGGAGGTCCTTGCTTCACCTCAATGCCCTCACCGCCTATAGAGTGATTCTTACACTTACATCCGGATACTTTGCACACTGGACATACATGCATATTTGCACACTCTTTACGATACAGATACAATCTTTTGAACATACATGTATTCTTTTTACTTTCATTCCCAAGGACAAAGAACCTTCTTGGCTTGTTACATGGTTTTGGGCAACACGTTTTTCTCCGTAGCATATCCGCTAAGAGACCTAACAACACCGCCAAACTCTTGTCGGACCAACCATTGCTTACCTTCAACTTCAGCAGCTTCAAGCACGTATGAAAACCTTGTGTATTTTGACTTGCACCTAGGAAGAATGGTTACTCCGAGTCCTCCATCAAGCCCTTGAATTTACCAAACTCTCTCACTATAATTCTCTTATGCATCACATAATATCTCGATCTAGATTATCATTATGCAACCTATCCTCATCGAATGAAAAATCGACATCCGTGTATCATTGTCTATCTCAATGATGTTACTACATTCTGTATAAACAACTCTTCACCGTGACTACTTCAACATGTACACCTTTTTGAAATCTCTTCGAATCAAGTGTGCTTCTATCTACGCTAAAGTGGCATCTTAAAATTCTTGCAATCAATGCACTCACAGTACATAAATTTTATACCCTCTTCAACATATCCTACTTAGTAACTATTCTAAAAGGCATAAACCATCGATGTACTCTTTACTCAAATGGTTCTCAATGTATATCTAGTTTCGATCCATCTACACTACGCACATAATAATATATGTACATATACACTTACACATATAGTTGTCATTCACCATAATTTATTTATCTAAAGTATCTAGTTATGATTCATGAATCAATCCAGAAAGAATTAAACTAGATAGGAGTGAGACTCACTCTTAAATTGGAGTAAAACTACCAAGCTAGATATATCTCACTTCACCAAATCGCTCAAAGCCATCGCCAATGTATATATCTGTCGAGACAAGGGTATTTAATATTACAATGAATATCATTGGTAGTTTTTCACAAAAATTGTCTGTGATAAGTAGGTCATCACGATGGTTCATCGATGGTTTTTAACAAAAACTATATGTGAGAAGTAATATCTCACAGACAGTTTTCATTATGAACCATCTATGATGTATCATGACGGTTTGTGAAAAATCATCTTTGATAAGTTGGTCATCATTGACGGTTCTTACCATCGTTGCAACATAGACGGTCACACTAGTAAAACCGTGATAAGATAACTACATTGTAGCTTAACACTCGACGGATTTTGTAGAACCATATGTGATGAGACGCCTTGTATAACTTTCTCTATAATAGTGTTTGCATGTGTTACCTATTGTTTAAGTTGATGAGTTGGGTTTGAGCTACATGATAAAGAATGTGCTACTACAAATATGAATGAGGAGGTTTGATAATCCTATCATTGTTATGTAAGATTTCCCCTTAAGTCCCGCTCATTTATTTGATTTACCTCATCTAGAGTTAAATGACAATGATTTCAACATCTAAAGATATTGTCAATCTAGAAACCATCTCAATTCAATTGTTCCATTGTTCCATTGTCAATAACAAGAGGAGTATTGTCTGTCTATACTGACATTTCTGCTACATTAGTCATCGAGACCATACCTAATATAAGATTTTGTTGTGTCCTCAAGTTTGCTCAATTACCCTAAAATGCCAAAGGGTTTTTTTTCGCTATCGCTTGGATGATTTCTCACTACTCTAGCATGGTACAGGTCAATAGTTGACCTGCTCAAGTCTTCATTATGTTATTTGCTGAAATTCTTTCCTGCTTGTTGCTTGAATAACCTGCTTATAAGGTTCTATGGTATTTGTTTAACATTTTGTGATTGTGGGGAAGATAGTTCTATTATTCCTCTTGTTGTTCATCTTGTTCCTTACACATGCCATTTTGGAGCAATTTTGTACCTTTTATTTTTCCTATAAAGAAATATGCATTCAAGATGTCCCTTTGTAGGATCAAGGATAACCGACTAGAGGGGCTGAATAGAAGATTCTAAAAATTCTCGCTTTTTAAAATAAACTATAACAAGTGATCACTAGGCAATAATACTAATTGCATTCAACCTACTCAATTCTAGTAGTCCTAAAGCACCACAAGAAATTAAGATTGCAATTCAAACTACAAGCACAAGAATATATGACAATTGCAAGCTATAAATGTAAGCAATAAAGAAGATAAGAAATGACTACAAGTAGACACACAATATTTTTCCTGTGGTATCAAGACTTGCCGGTCTTTACTAGTCCGCATTGAGGAAAGCCCAAGCGCTCTTGGACCGCAGCTGAAAAATAATGTGGTATTACTGCCGTTATAAGTGCGGTACTACCGTAATGCGGTAGTTCCGTATGTCGGTGCAGTACTACCGCACCGCAGTTGTTCCGCTGTGTATAAGCTGGTACTTCCGATTTCTAGCAAACTAAGTGTAGGACCGAAATGGCGACAGAGGGGGGTGAATGTCGCCTCTTAAACGCCCCAAAAATTGTGATACTCGATTTTTCAAAAGATGCAAAACAAGGGAACTCACAGAAAATTAATTTTTCTGAGGCTGAAATTTGGAACGCATGCGACACTGAAAAATTCAGCATAAATCAGAGATTGACCAGTAAAAATTTCAGCTCGAAATACTGTCATTCGGACTGCATGCAAAATAGTTGAAAATCAAGAAAAGAAATGAAGGGAATAGCTACCAAAGAAAAAGACATGCTTCTGATCAACTAAACTGGTGCTTGCTGCCATAATCAAACACAGTACGAGAAAGAAACTATGTTGGCCGAACAGACAGCACAAAAACAATCAAAAAGAAAAACAAAAGTAACTACCAAACATGCCTGGAAATGAGCCAAAAGCAGTACTTAATGGCAGCTACCAACCACTGCGATCACGCAGAAACAGCAGAACAGAGTTTGTCTAGGAACACCTGGCCGAACCTACTAGTACAGCAAAAGAAATAAAGAAAGCTAAGATTACTTGCCGGCTGAAACAGCTAGGCAACAGTAGCTAGTAATTCAGTAGCAGAGCAGAAACAATCATTCAATCTGCTGGAAACAGGAGGACTACAGCAGCTGTCGGCCAAGAAGAGATGCAGAACCGAAGCACATACTACAGCAAGAAAACAGCAGCCTGATGAAGCCGAACTACAGTACTTTACTACGGAAATCCAAACAGAAAAATGCAGATTGGACTGAAAGACTCAACCGAAACTTGTAGCCTCCTGGGAGCAAATAAAGAGGTACTATCTGCTGGCCCAACAAAGAGGCAGCAAAGAATCAAGCTTTTGGTCCTAAGCAGTGAAATACCAAGAAGAAAATACGGGCTGGTAACAAGAAAAGATTTGAACTAGTAAACACCGAGAACACAGAAAAGGGATGAAAGGTATGGCTCTGGTATTTGCTCTTGGAATTAAATTGGTCAAGTGACCTTGAGGCGTATTTCCATCATAGAGCAAACTAAAATTTGCAGCTACTTGCCAAGAAATCAAGAAACAAAAATTAATAGAGCAAGGGCCAAAAGATTAAGGGCACTGAAATAAAGAAAACTAGGAAAGCTACTAAGAGCACTAGCACCTTCATAGGAACTTTAAACTAGAAGATTAAAGCATGAATATATATAAATATAAAGAGGCACTAGAACAAGAACATTAATTCAAAGGAAAGTAAGGACATAGCATACTATATAAAACACGAATATTCATGTTGAGACGAAGAGCGATGAACGATTAATATAACACATAAGTGTTTACATCACTCTTCCATGTCTCATCCAAGAACACCCACAAGGAGAGAATAAAACATTAAAACTTGCATACAAATTTTTCTCTCCCAAGAGCACAAGCATTAGGAAATCCTAATACTCATACCCATTTCTATCTCTCTCTCTCTCAAGGTGCACTTCTCCACCTAGAGAGCACCTCTATTTATAGCCTCCACTAATGGGTCTAGTAGACTACTTTACCCATTAGGTCACACCTCTCTCCACTAATGGGTTTATATTCAATTATACCCATTAGGTTACAACTCCTCTCCACTAATGGGTTTACACTCAATTATACCCATTAGTTTACAACCCTTCTCCACTAATGGATCATTCCATATAATATCCGCTTCCAATTTTGCAGCTTTGCGTATTTTCCAAAACGCCCCTCCTGCACCTTCCTGGAAGCTTCCTCGTTTCTTGCCGCGCACGCCTCGCAGCCACTTCGAGTCCTTGCCGTCTTCGACACATCCCGACCGCTCGACTCAAAGACCGCCTGTGCCTAGTCCGGTCACCCGTGTCTCGCCACGACTCCGTCTCAAAGTCCTGCAGTCATCACCGACAAGAGAACACATTACATAGCACCGCACCAGATGATTTAATTAAATATCCGTATTGGTAATAAGCATAAAAATGCCCGGAACAAACTCAAACTTTCTAGGACACGAGTCAATTACTCATCACACAAACTGGGTTACCTCCACATGGTCTCTCAATCTCCCTTGATGAGTATATTGACAAACACCGAAAAAGCATATAAAGTTGAGTTTGAGAGTCAAATATGGTCTAAAAGAAAAACAAGGTAACTAAGACCATATCGACAAAAGAGAAAACTGGAGCAGAAAAAGAAAGAGCAAATTTTTCTGCAAAGCTCCAGAAGGCTTTTTCTCCAAACTTCTCCCCCTTTTGGCAATAAATTCATCAAAATGCACGAGAGAATGAAATGACTTGTGTGTTCTTTATTGTAAGCATTTGGAGCCATGAAAATTATCCATAATGATTTTGCAAGTATTACACCAAGCCATAATTCATAAGAATGCTATCAAGATCATGACGATTTATGTATAGAAAAGCTAAACCAAATAAGTCATAATCTGAAAATGGATCCAATTTTTTTAGCATGTCAAGTCAAACATGATTTTAGTCTAGATAAAGGTATCCAAGGATGATGCAAGCCATGTCAAATAAACTAAGTGAAATCAAGAAGCTAATATTGAGTTGGTTTAGAGTGCTATAAGTTCAAGAATGACTCAATTGATCAAGTACTTGGTCTTTTTATAAATAAGCAAATTTAGCACAATTGCCCTTTTTTTAAAATCACATTTGGTTTTATCTTAGTAAAGCAAGTCTGGACTAGGAGCCATCCACAACCCTCCTAAGTTTCAACCATTTTCATATTTCTTAGTCAGTGTGCTAGATCTCAAGCCTTATGCGATCACTCCAAGCGAGAAGCTTAAGGAAATGATCTTGGTCAACCAAAACTCCCCGAGTTCATGCCTAGTGCAATGGCAAGCCGTCTCATGAGAGTGAATTGGTGAGATCAGTTTTTCGCACAAAAGAGATCATTTTGCTTTTGTTGCATTTAGTCCTTAGACCAAGGAGTTAATGAAAATTCATGCTTCATAAAAGAACTAACATAGCTCAATCTAAAACTCAACAAAGATTCAAGACTCAACTCAACCTATTTGACATGGCCGGAATCATAAAAAGATAACTAAAAATAGACTAGTCTCAAGAACTACCATGACATGAAGTAAAGCATTAACTTATCGTGGTAATGACTAGACTACACATATATAGTCATGATAAATCTAGCAATTAAGCACATATCATGGCAAGATGTAATGCATTGTAAAGCAGATCATAATTGGATAATAATCAAGGCTCCAAGTAATTATATGACAATGCAAGTGAAAATGCAATAAAGTCCAGCTCCTCAATATGAGATGCACTTTTAGTTCAAGTTGAGTTATGTCAAAATTAATATCTAGAAGCTCCCAAATGAACTCCCCCTGAACCAAAGCAATAAAAACGAGAAGCTGGCAAAGAAAAACCAATTGGGTAGACCTTGAAGCATAGATAAGATGTAGAGGATAATATGGCTCAGACTGACTCTCATCTACCCCATGAGACTCTAGGACTATCAGCTGACTGTTTAGCACACACACTAGAGAGCAAACACGTACCCTGTCTACCTGAGGATGGCCCAACCCTCGCTAGAACCTACAAGCCGTGAGTGAGCTCAACCTAGTGAGAAAGGAAACAGCTAATAAGCAAAGATCCTAGAATCACAAGATAAGAGCAGAAATCTAAGCAACTAGACAAGAATACCACTCTAACCTATGCTAGAAGGACTAACCCCAATGCACCCGAATGCTATGCAATGAAAGGAGTAAGAGCATAATCAACATAATAAAACGATAAAGCATAAAGCTCCCCTCAACAGTCCATAAGGACAAACCACCCCAAGCTCTCCTCGCAGAATAAAACCTAGAGCTATCCAATGGCTTGGTAAAGATATCCCAAGCGGTGGTCACTCTCCACAAATTGGAGCACTATGTCACCCTTCTCCACATGGTCTCTAAGAAAATGATAACGGATATCAATGTGCTGGTCCGGGAGTGTTGCACTGGGTTCTGGCAATGTTAATCGCAGAAGTGTTATCACAAAAGAGTGGAACACTGTCGATAACTAACCCAAAGTCCCGCAGGGTCGAAGCCATCCAAAGCACCTGACTGCAGCAACTGGCGGCAGCTACGTACTCGGCCTCTGCGGTGGACTGTGCAACACCGGACTGCTTCCTCGAAGACCAGGAAACAAGAGAAGTGCCAATAAATTGGCAAGTGCCAGAAGTGCTCTTCCTATCTATCCTACAGCCAGCGAAGTCTGCATCCGAGAAGGCTCTCAAGGAAAGACAGGATGAGGAAGAGTACCAGATACCATAGTCAATGGTAGCTCGAAGGTATCGGAAAATGCGTTCACCGCTCGCGGTGAGATCACGCGAGGTGAAGCTCGAATCGAGCACACAGACACACAGAGAAATGTATGTCCGGTCTCGAGGCAGTGAGGTACAAGAGGGAACCGATCATGCTTCTGAACTCCTTCTGATCAACGGGCTCGCCATCTTCATCTGGATCAAGAGAAGTCGTTGTCGCCATCGAGTAGATACCGCTTGCCATCACTCATGTCAAAGCGCTCAGAGGTCTCGAGTGTACTTGCCCTGATGCAAGAAGGTACCCTCCCGAGTCTGCTTGATCTGGAAGCCAAGAAAGAAACTCAACTCACCCATCATGCTCATCTCAAACTCCGAGCTCATGACATCGGAAAACTGAGAAATAAGAGCATGTGAGGAGCCGCCAAAGATGATGTCATCCACATAAATCTGGATGAGCAGAAGATCAGTGCCATGCCTGCGAATGAACAAGGTCTTGTCTACTTTACCCATCTCAAAACCATGACTCAACAGGTAGGACTTAAGCCTCTCATACCAAGCTCTAGGGGCCTGCTTAAGTCCATACAAAGCTTTGGAAAGCTTGAAGACATGGTTTGGGTATTTGGGGTTTTCGAAACCAGGAGGCTGTTGGACGTAGACCTCTTCCTCAATAAAGCCATTGAGAAAGGCACTCTTGACGTCCATCTGTAAAGCTTGAAACCCTTAGAAGCTGCAAAGGCAAGCGAGATTCTAATGGCTTCAAGTCCGCACAGGGCAAAGGTCTCTCGAAATCTAGTCCTCAACACGGGAGTACCACGAGCTACAGTCTAGCCTTGTTCGAATAACCACTCCATCCTCACTCTGCATGTTCTTGAACACCCACTTAGTCCCAATAATATTGTGACCGCGCGGGGGCTCGACAAGCGACCAGACCTTGTTTCTCTCAAAATTTTCCAACTCCTCATGCATGGCATTGACCCAAGACTCATCAGAAAGAGCATGACAAACATCCTTGGGCTCAAAAGAGGCAACAAAGCAGAGTGGAGACAAGTGAGACATGCTGCACTTTGAGCGTGTAACGCGCTCAAAGAGATCTCCAATTATCCGCTCTGAAGGATGAGCTTTCTGGATATGATGGGGAGGTCCTGGATGAGAAGTAGTGGCCTCTACCTCATGAGCTGATGAGGTAGGAACAGAGCCACTAGCTCCTGAGGATGCGGAAGGAATGGGCTGATCTCCTTGAGGTACGGTGGTGGAAGTAGGCACCTCAAGGGGAGGAGAAACTGGATCGGGTAGACAACCCTCATCTTCATCCTCCTCATCATCCACAAAGATGGGCTTGGTGCTCTCACAACTCGAGATGTCGGGCCTAGTCCCGGTAGCCTCATCGAAGGTCACCTCGCAGTCTCTACCATTTTACTAGACTCGCAGCCTGCACCCTATAAGCCCGCGAACAAGTCGAGTAACCTGAAAAATTCCATCACAGAACGTGACTCAAACTTATCTAGGTTCCCGGACTTCTAATAAAACACTTGCAACCAAAAACACGAAAATGAGATACGCTGGGCTTTGCCCGTATCTCAACTCAAAAGAAGTGCGATGCAAGTGTGCCTCGAAAAACTCTGCTTGAAACATGGCACGCGGTGGCTATTGCCTCAGCCCAAAACTTCCTAGGTGTAGAATACTCATTAAGCATCGTCCCGGCCATCTCGACCAAGGTGCAGTTCTTCCTCTCCACAACGCCATTTTTTGGGGGACGTATGGAGAAGAGAACGATGCTCTACACGACTCATCGCAAAACCTCTCAAAGTAGGAATTCTTGAACTCCGTGCCATTGTCACTACGGATCGCTCGTAAGGCACCCTAAGCTCAATAGAGAGCCTCTTGAATGCACCTCGAAAATGTGTAAACGTCTCATCCTTCGAGGCTAAGAAAAACACCCAAGAGTACCTCGAGAAGTCATCAACACGACAAGAACATACCACTTCCTCTCCGCCGATCACTCTATTGGTCCAAGCGTGTCCATGTGGAGCAATTGTCCTGCATCGGTCATCGTGGATCGTGGACCGAGGATGGGAAGAGGCAACCATCTTGCCGCGTGCGGCAAGGAGTGCAAACGAGATCTTTGACCATCTTGAGCTTCGGATCACGAATGAGATCGTGGCCGCTTACTCGGGTCAAATGATCAAATCCAATATGACCAAGTCTCCTATGCCGAAAAAGAGGTCGCGGGAATCGAAGCAACTAAACACCGAGAGGATCACCGTAAGACTCGTAAAAATCAGCACGAAAGATCCTCCCAAACGAAATCCGCAAACCGGACTACCCAAGAATCAAGAATTTTGCAATTGTTTTTCTTAAAGCTCACCTCAAAGTCGTCATCGGTAAGTCGAGAAGCCAAAGCAAATTATACCGCACTTACTAACCAAGGCAACATCTTTTAAAACAAAGGACTCATTAATGCGCACTGTACCTTTAGCGATGACACGCCCAGAAGAGGCATCTCCGAAAGTGATCGTCTCATCACCTGGAGCACGGGCAAAGGAAGAAAACTGAGAATCTCCGGTCATGTGTCGTGAACACCCGAGTCTACGAGCCAAACCTTTCCCTTCCTCGCCTGGCGAACTGAGTCAAACAAAGAGTAAAGTCTCGAGATGGGGTAAATCAATAGTGATTTTGGCACCCAATATGAATAACACGTCGAGCAGATGAAGTAGTCAAACACGACTGACCTCTATCTACCCTACGCTCTCTGTTACTCAAAGCAGAAGGTCTAAGAGCAGACCAGGCAGTTCTTTGGGTCCGATCGCACGGAGAGCGAGTCGGAGTGCCAACAACACGCTGATCTCGCCGCGGGTAGTTATCTCGATGGAAACGAGATCTACCCTCAGAACGGCGGATATCATGACCCGGGGCAAATCGAGGACGAAAATCAGAAGAACCAGAAAAACCAAGTCCTCGATGCTGCCGAAGAGCATCAACAATAGCAACCTTAGACCTCGTGCTGGTCTTAGGTGCACTCAGGGTCTGGGGTTGACCCTGAATACGCCTAAGAGCTGCAACACGGTCTCTCTGCGCAATCCTAGCACGCCTGAAGCATCGGTCGATCATATGTCCATCCTTCTGACAGAAGGTGCAATGAAACTTCACCCTATGAGAGGCCGAAGTTGCAGGTGGAATCACCTTGCTGTCAGAAATCCCTTGGACAAAACCCGCAGATTTAAATTTGACTTTTTCACCTGGGCTCGGTCGATCACACCTGGTGCTATGGGTCTGAGCACGGCAGGTGGATGCTTCCTCATGTCCTCATAGGAATCATATCCTAGACCCCGATTAAACTGCAAATCTTAGATTGGTCTAGAATAAGATTGAGCTTCTTCTTGCCTCCTACAAATCTCTCGAGAGTGTTCATAAGATCGACACTCCAAAGAGAGAGGTGCAAGAAGAGCGAGGAGAAGAGGGAACAGCAGAGGGTAAGGAGCGTAAGAAGAACCAACAAGAGAGGAAAGAATGGCTTGTGCACGCACACCGACTGATGGGACAAATCCTACTACTAGCAAAGTTGGCTCACGCCGCTAGACGCCTCTACCTTACCCTTGGGCTTCTCCCAACACCAGCACACACATTACAACATGATTGTGACTTCTCTAGTAGATCCTTAGTTAGCTTCACGCATTTTTCTTCCAAAATAATCAAGTCAGATTTTAGTTTATCACAATTTTTGCAAGGTGAGCTAACAGGGTCCTTAGAAGCATATTTAGCTATTTTCTTGTTGTAATCAATCATTTCTTGAAATTGTTTAGAAACAGATTCAAGTTCAGCAGTTAATTTAGGACAATTTAAACATGAAGCAGTTGGCTCAATCAAAGAAGCATGCAATTCAGCAATTTTATGATCTGCTCTTTTTAAGTTCATTTTTAAGTTATTGCAATTTTCACAAGTTTCAGGCAGATCAATAAGCATAGTATAAAGACCTCTAAAAGCATTATCCTTATCCTCACATGAGGTGCAAGAAGTAGTCTGAATATTAGAGGAAATAGAAGCAACCCTACTCATTTCTAGTTCAAGAAGTGCACTATCATTCTTCTCCTTAAGCAAATCAAGCTCTAAGTCAAACTATCATGAGAGGTCCTTAGCTTTTCCATATCTCCAAGCAAAGAAGAACATACATCACATTCGTCACGGAGGAAGCAGATATAAGAGAAGTAAACTCCGTGACGATCTCTCTACTTCCTTCTCAAGATCCACAACCCTAGCTCTAGATTTAGCATAGAACTTTCCTAACTTCGAAATGCAAGATAGAGCTGGTCGTAGGAGGACCTACCTCATCGAGTCGCTATAGAGCTCATTGTCGCGACGCCGTTGTCGCTGGCCATGAAGCACATGCCGATGAAGTCGTCGCCGCCCTTGGGATCTTGATCATCCTTGTCGCCGCCGCCGCTCCACCCCTCCACGCCGCTGAAGTCGATGTCATCGAAAGCGTGAGGACGCCGTGGAAGAGTTTCTGGCTTTGCCAAAGTTGCGAACTTCTTCTTGCCTTGAGCGTGAACTCGGGGCTTCTTGTTGCGGTTCTTGTCGATGTAGTCGTTCTTGCTTACACCGCCGTAGTCGTTCTTGCCTTTTATCGGCTTGGGCAATTTGCCCGAATGTGGTTGGGGCCACCACACTCAAACAAATGACAGGTCCTCCCCTTTTTCTGTCTCTCCTCCTCTTGTAAGCATGGGAAAACTTCCGAGCTAGGAGGGCCAGTTGCTCATCCTCGAGCTGCTCTAACTGATCATCAGTTATATCACAGAGAGCAGCAAGGGAGAATCCACGGCATCGTAAGAAAGACCTGAAGTTGAATCGGGATCGGTGACTAGGGCCATCGATCGTGACTTCGACTTGCGAGACAATGTCAATCTCGTGAGTCTTGAGACGCGAGTACAGCGCATCAAGAGTCAAAGTCGAGAGGTCCGTGGTGTCCTTGATGGTAGTCACTTTCATCTCCCAAACACGCAGATCGAGTGCAGTGAGCATCTGTCGAGCGTTATCCGAGTCGGAGTATGTGAGACCGACCGCTCGGAGGTTGCTCAGAATTTTGTGAAAACGCGCAAAACACTCATCAAGAGACTCGCCAGCGAGCATTTCAAACTTGTTGTAATCTCGCTTGAACCGTCTGTCGAACCGCCTTAATCGGGTGGTGCCCTCATGATATGCGCCGAGGGTCGCCCGGATGTCGAAGCCGACGTGAGATGAGAGATGCGATCAAATTCACTCCTGCTCAGACCCTGGATTATAATGTTCCTTGCCTTAGCATTTGCCTCAACATCAGCCATATTATTAGCATTGATGTCCTCATCGGTAGGAACAACAAAACGGGTCTTGACCTTGCGCCAGATGGCATACCCCTGGGCCTGGATATATGTCTCCATTCGGCTCTTCCAGAAGGGGTAATCGATGCCATCGAAAACGGGCGGCTTGGTCGAGTACTTGTCTGTCGCCATGGCTCTTGAGACCGGTTAAGATCTATAGACAAGAGTTAACCGGCTCTGATACCAATTGTAGGACCGAAATGGCGACAGAGGGGGGTGAATGTCGCTCTCTTAAAAAACGCCCCCGAAAATTCGTATACTGATTTTTCAAAAAGATGCAAAACAAGGGAACTCACAGAAAATTAATTTTTCTGAGGCTGAAATTTGGAACGCATGCGACACTGAAAAATTCAGCATAAATCAGAGATTGACCAGAAAATTTCAGCTCGAAATATGTCATTCGGACTGCATGCAAAATAGTTGAAAATCAAGAAAAGAAATGAAGGAATAGCTACCAAAGAAAAAGACATGCTTCGATCAACTAAACGGTGCTTGCTGCCATAATCAAACACAGTACGAGAAAGAAACTATGTTGGCCGAACAGACAGCACAAAAACAATCAAAAAGAAAAACAAAAGTAACTACCAAACATGCCTGGAAATGAGCCAAAAGCAGTACTTAATGGCAGCTACCAACCACTGCGATCACGCAGAAACAGCAGAACAGAGTTTGTCTAGGAACACCTGGCCGAACCTACTAGTACAGCAAAAGAAATAAAGAAAGCTAAGATTACTTGCCGGCTGAAACAGCTAGGCAACAGTAGCTAGTAATTCAGTAGCAGAGCAGAAACAATCATTCAATCTGCTGGAAACAGGAGGACTACAAAGTACCGCTTCGGCCAAGAAGAGATGCGAATCAAGCACATACTACAAAGAAGAAAGCAGGCTGATGAAGCCGAACTACAGTACTTTACTACGGAAATCCAAACAGAAAAATGCAGATTGGACTGAAAGACTCAACCGAAACTTGTAGCCTCCTGGGAGCAGCCGAAAGGGGGTACTGCTGCTGTCCAACAAAGAGGCAGGCAGCAAACTGAAGCTTTTGGTCCTAAGCAGTGAAATACCAAGAAGAAAATACGGGCTGGTAACAAGAAAAG
Source organism: Melocanna baccifera (assembly GCA_036346265.1). Taxonomy (NCBI): domain Eukaryota; kingdom Viridiplantae; phylum Streptophyta; class Magnoliopsida; order Poales; family Poaceae; genus Melocanna; species Melocanna baccifera. The sequence goes on from JAYEVJ010000187.1 coordinate 14,094, forward strand.
ATTTGAACTAGTAAACACCGAGAACACAGAAAAGGGATGAAAGGTATGGCTCTGGTATTTGCTCTTGGAATTAAATTGGTCAAGTGACCTTGAGGCGTATTTCCATCATAGAGCAAACTAAAATTTGCAGCTACTTGCCAAGAAATCAAGAAACAAAAATTAATAGAGCAAGGGCCAAAAGATTAACACTGAAATAAAGAAAACTAGGAAAGCTACTAAGAGCACTAGCACCTTCATAGGAACTTTAAACTAGAAGATTAAAGCATGAATATATATAAATATAAAGAGGCACTAGAACAAGAACATTAATTCAAAGGAAAGTAAGGACATAGCATACTATATAAAACACGAATATTCATGTTGAGACGAAGAGCGATGAACGATTAATATAACACATAAGTGTTTACATCACTCTTCCATGTCTCATCCAAGAACACCCACAAGGAGAGAATAAAACATTAAAACTTGCATACAAATTTTCTCTCCCAGAGCACAAGCATTAGGAAATCCTAATACTCATACCCATTTCTATCTCTCTCTCTCTCAAGGTGCACTTCTCCACCTAGAGAGCACCTCTATTTATAGCCTCCACTAATGGGTCTAGTAGACTACTTTACCCATTAGGTCACACCTCTCTCCACTAATGGGTTTATATTCAATTATACCCATTAGGTTACAACTCCTCTCCACTAATGGGTTTACACTCAATTATACCCATTAGTTTACAACCCTTCTCCACTAATGGATCATTCCATATAATATCCGCTTCAATTTTGCAGCTTGGCGTATTTTCCAAAACGCCTCCCGCACCTTCCTCGAAGCTTCTCGTTTCTTGCCGCGCACGCCTCGCAGCCACTTCGAGTCCTTGCCGTCTTCGACACATCCCGACCGCTCGACCTCAAGACACGCTGCGTGCCTGAGTCCGGTCACCCGTGTCTCGCCACGACTCTGCCTCAAAGTCCTGCAGTCATCACCGACAAGAGAACACATTACATAGCACCGCACCAGATGATTTAATTAAATATCCGTATTGGTAATAAGCATAAAAATGCCCGGAACAAACTCAAACTTTCTAGGACACGAGTCAATTACTCATCACACAGCTGGGGTTACCTCCACATGGTCTCTCACTAAGTTTTCTCAGGGGTGCTCTCTGGAAAAAATGTACTACTGGAATAGGCCAGTGCTTCCGAACATTGGTAGTTCCGATTTCTGGCGCGGTACTATCGCACTACAGTAGTTCCACCATGCAAATCCCGGTACAACCGATTTCGGCAAGCCCAACTCCCAGTGAGGTTGCTCTTTGCAAAAAACGTACCGCTGAAGATCCGATACTAGCGTGGTCCGATTTTTCCGCAGTTTACATGGCGGTGCTACCGGACTCCGGTAGTACCGCGTTTTATACACCGGTACTTCTGATTTTTCTGAGAGAGCACAGTTGATTTTCAAACTTAATTTTATGTGCATGCATGATCCTAGATTGATCCAAATGATACAAGAATATGCTATTAAGTTACTTTCTATGATCCCTCTTAATAGTACGGCGACTATCCTATAATCCAGTCTCCCGACTTTCTCCTGAGACCGGTAAAATACGGAAAAGAGATCCTATATTCCTTGTACCTTGTTTTTGATCCATCTTGGTGTCCTTTTCAACCTTTCGCATACAATTTGCTTTCAACAAATGTGTACTTATGAGACTTAACCTATGCAATCCTCAACAAATATATTAGTCCCATATTCATAAATCATCATTAATTACCAAAACCAATTTTTAGGGGCCTAGATGCTTTCACCCTTGTTTATTAATATCAAATCTATTGTTGTGATGTTTTGTCATTGTATTGCTTAAAGTTGATTCTTATATTGTATGCTCTATCTTTTCTTCCCCGTTTACCAAATTATGGATCAGTAATGTAATGTTGTGCATTATCTTTTCTGACATTTCAAGTGAGTAGATCACGTGCTTACTAAGATCTTACCAATGTTTCAGCATACGACGATGCACTACTACAGAAAAGATTATTACAGACGGTTCAAAAATATCATCACAGATGGTTTCGTAAGCTGTCTGAATTTATGAATTAGTAACGACATGAGCTCATCACAAATGGTTTTTGAACTGTCTGTAACGCAACTATCACAGACTGTTTAAACTACAATCCATCTATGCTAGTTGACTATCATAGATACAAACGGTTCGTAGTTAAAACTATCTATGATACATTCGATATCACAGACAATTTCAATTGAAAACCATCTATGATCTTCATTTCTATTCATAAATCTGTTTCTGTTTGTTGGTTAACCTTAGGAACTGCTGGCCATGCCCTCTGAAATAAGCAGATCAACACAGTATACATCCAATTCACATTCATTCATTTCAGAACTAAAAACATCTATTTCACAAATAAATTAACTAAAATAAAATAAATTATCCATTAACAAATGCACACATGTACAATTAAGGTCAATCTTATCCCAATCAAATTTATTCTACATTATGGAGCTCTCTATCTGATTTGATGACTTTAGACATCAAGAAGTATGCACACTCTCCTCGAATTTGTGCGAGGTCGGCATGTTCCAATGCAGTTGTAGCGAAGGACACAATCTGTTGGTAGGAATATCAATGTCGTGCGTACATATATAACTTGATAAGTATGAAATAATTATTGCAAAATTGACAAACCTGAAGATCATTGATCTTCGAGGAATCGAGGAGTAGTCGCATGTGGCGGCAAACATAGAATCCATAGGTGTTGTTCGACGGCTACTAGTGGCACTATAAAAATAGAATTTATTAATTCAAGAGGCATTACTACGAAGTATTATATAGGATTAATGTGTACCAGCGAATACCGAGAAATCTCGAACATGTCGCAGGGCATGATCCCTCCCTTCGATTTTCGAACCTCTGTAACATATGTGGTGAACGACCAACATGATTCCAAAAAGTTAGCCCTAGTCATTGCGAATGAAGAAAAGACTACAACAGAGTTATCTATGGAGGAAATATATTTACCTGTTGGTTAATTGTCGGACAACTGTGAAGTTGGTTTTGTTCTTCTTTAGGGAATAAAGGTATATTACCCTGTTCTATTTTGATATAATTACAATTAGAATTCAGTGGAACCTAGACAGGTATGTTGTCATGGTCATTAAACCTAATTTTGTGTTGCTTATAAAGTTGAAATAAATAAGTATAGCCTCTAGTGCAGCACTTGCCCCTGGTTTTAGGGCATAAGTATAAATTCCTTGTTATGGTGTGCCACCAATACCGTCATAATGTAATTTTCGATGAAAGATGCATCATGCTCGATAGTATCTATGGCGAATAAGCGTGGGTCGAGGAAACCAATCGGTAATTTCGATAATCTGGCTTCAGTCACCATGTATCTATATATATATACACACAAAAGCAACGAGTTATATTTGATATTTATTGGTATTACATGAACATAGACTATGATTGTACACACTTACAGTGCCCAACATCGAACGAGTGAGGCGTTGAGGGTATTTAGTGTGAAGAGATTGAATAAGTCCTCGAAGGTCAACGTGAAGACACAGTCATGAACATTGTGTTGAAAATTATGTGGCCTGAACTTGACAGTGAGACCAGAGTGTTGTTGTCCCTCCAGCTTGTTAGCCTATTCCATATATCATATATAGAATCTCTAGCAACTCAGTCCTAGGGTTAGGAGGCGCTCTTTTGGGACAACCATCGGCTTTGCCTAGCATGAATTTTTGGGCCAATGGCAACATTATACCATGCACTAAGGCCCTGGGACCAGACAGATATGCCTGGCCCCAACCAGCGCACAGGGCAACAGAGGCATATCTCACTTGGAGGTTGCACTTTGCAGCCACCTACATAACGATACAAAATTAGTTACTCCAACAAGCCTACCAATGGATCGAGTATTTCAGAGATAATGATTATTACCAAGATGTCATCGATAGAAAATCTGTGGTCACTTTCTGAGGTAGGGTTGGACGCACAGCTATTCCGACGGTTGGGGTCTGGCTAGCACAGGAGTGGCGGGGGATTCCTACTGATTTTCGCTATACCTTTGCATCTCATCTCTGACATAATCAGCGAGCTCCACTCTATGGGATGCCTTAATCTCCTCTAGTAGCCGTGCCTCGTGCTCGGCTTTGGCTCTCTTTCTACTCTAGTATAATTCGGAGTCCTCAAAGAAACCATGTTTCCAAGGAACATAAAGACCAAGGCCTCTCATGTGACCTAGGTGCTCTTTGTTTCCCAGAGCCATGGAGAGTATATCTCTTCCCTAACTACCTGAAATGATCATTGGGAAGATTGTACACTCGACGCTTCCTGCAAGAGCCCAACATGTCATTTCACTTCGTATGAAAGTTATGGAGTAACTACAAGCTACGTAGTTCAATATCTTACTAGGCGGTGGGACACTTCCTTGTCTGCAGGGTTTCAAAAGGAGATGGCCCTCAACGACACGGTAGATGACCTTGCACTAATCCAGTTTTGAGCGCACTCATCAAAGATCATGACAAATGGTGGGGAGGTGTCTCACAGGATTGTCTGCTCGTCCTCCTTCCTCCATTGCGGGATTTTACCCGCATACCCAGCTGTGTCGAGTCTATGGGGACCCTGTGCGCCGCCTTGCACTCTTAAAATTTTTTGTAATCTTCATCACCACAAACTCTTCCTATTGCGGTTCCAGGAATGGATACTTGTGAAAGGGCATTAGATCGTTCTCCACATATTGCTTGACAAGCAGCCTCTTGAAGTTCTTCCACACTTTTCACACTGTTAACAATGCATGTCATTGCATAGAGTCCTTGTGTTCTTCTGAGATTTTGAACGATATAAAAACTTCCATCAATAGCTTACTTTTCCGAGCTTTGGTCACGGTCTTCATTGAATCGAATGTGATCTCAATCCGTTCTTATGCAACTATTCTGACCATTTATTAGAATGCGAATACTGCTCGGCGAGGATTGAGAGAGGTCCCAAACGCATCGACATCCGTGATGGTAAATCGGCCCTCGGGCTTTTTCGATAATTCTCTTCCATGGCGCTTAGATTTTTCAGAGGACGGTGCATCACACACATCCAACGATGATGAAGAAGAATGTGCGGATGACGTGTTGGCCTTCTCATATTAATTCCAAATTTGAGCGGTTTTAGCAATATTTCTATTTTAATTTCAATTATAATTAAGCACAAGATAGCATATATATAGGAATATAAAAATGACACGAAAATACATGTATTATCTCTTGAAACATATATACAATTCGAAACATTAACATATTGCAATATATTCAATAGAACAAGCATGCGAGCATATAAATTCTGCATAATACATAGATTAATGATTGTCTTTTGCTCTCAGTTTGAGGAGTTGCACAAGTTATTAGAAACATGGCCTTCTACAACTCTTTATCAATTTTCAGCAATCACAGTGACAACACCTTACACTTCTACTAGTTTGATTATGCAAATATTATCTTAGTGCAGTATAATATCAATAGCATCAAAGACAACTAGTAGACCTCAGCCGAAATCAATCACTAATAACAGAGCAAAGGATTAGTAATAGTATGCTAGATAGAGCAAAAATCGTACCAAGGCGATTAACAAAGCTAGGAATTACACACAATAGAGGTAATCAACCAGTATAGGAAGATCACACTAGCAGATGAGTCTAAGTTGTCACTGTAATCTCAATTTGATAGAGTCCTCATTGTGCAACTAAAAGCCCATAATCTATTAAGCAAATGACCTCCCAAGGCTAGATCTTACCCTAAAATTTTAGAAATATTAACTAGCACAACTGGGAAATGCACAATATATAGCAAAAGAAGTAGAAAGTAATTTCATAGAGCGATGGCACTTCAAGCCACTGTGACGGCAAAAATAGCTAGGGGAAGGCAGTGTGAGGCCGAGGTACTAGGGTTAGGGGAAGATGGCAAAATCGGTACTCACAAGGCTCAGGGGAGGAGGAGGGCGTCGCACGCGTGGGAGGTGGGCCGTTGGAGTCAAGGGAGACAGTGACTGGCTCCAGGGAGGCAACGTCAAGCTCGGAGGAGGCAGCGTGCTTGGGGGAAGAGGAGGGTGCCGGCGCAGGGGAGGAGGGCCGCCGGAGTCGGGGGGGGCAGCGACTGCTCAGGGGAGGCAGCGTGCAAATAATGCTAGAGTGCAATACATATAGGGGCAATAATCATAGACAGTTCTATTTGAGAACCGTTTGTGATATTTATCATCATAGATGGTTGTAAAGTAAAATTGTCTGTGATGATTTATTATTACAAACAGTTCTATTTGAGAACCATCTGTGATATGCATAATCATAGATGGTTCTCAAATAGAACTGTCTGTAATAAGAAATTATCATAGACGGTTTTATTTTGCAACTGTCTATGATGATAAATATATATAAATACAAATTCACATATGTATCACACATTCTTATATACATAAATACAAATTCACATATTTATCACACATTCTTATATACATAAATGCAAATTCACATATACATAAGACATTCTTATATACATAAATGCAGATTCACATATATATATATATATATATATATATATATATATATATATATTACACATTCTCATGCCACTTGATTATTTTATTTAAAAATTAGCCATTCATGATGATCGACGCGTATGTATCTAGTTTCGTTATGTTGTTCTTCCTTGACCTTTATGCCTTTTTTGAAAGGAGATAATTCGTCAAATTAGTTGTATTTTTTCTTGTCCACTACATTCTTTGCTCCGACATTTCTCTTTTTCCATGAAGAACTATACGACGCTTCTTATTTATCTGGTCGGTTACATAAAAAACTTGAACAACTTGATTAGCGAGTACAAATAGTTCATCTTTGTATCCGACACATTTGAGGTCTATGGTAGTAACACCATACTTATCAACCTTTATCTGTGGGAGATGGATTCAACGGCACTAAAATAAGGGAATCTTTAAAACCATGTAGTCGAGCTCCGAAATCTCCTCTATGAACCCATAGTAGGAGTTTTTCAACCCATCGGTATTGAACGCATCTATATGAAAACCACTGTTCTGGTTAGTGCTCTTTACATCCTGTACCTGTGTATAGAATGTGTACCTATTTATATCATATCCTTACCATGTTATAACTATAAATGTTGGCACTTTTGCCGATCATATCAGCATCTCTCTTGCAAGGTCCTAGCGACTCGCTACTTCAACCATTAGTTGAACTGACTGTAGTGTTGTCTCGTGATCTAAACATCTAGCTACTTTGGATTCTGTTGGCAAAGCACATCCTTGTGCTGGTCGATATATGCGGATACTTCAGTCATGTGTTATAAGACCGTGAAATGGGCTTGAGCATATGCATCCATATCTGGAGTGATTACTTTCCTTCCGATGGTCCCGATACCCTTGAGCCTCCTCTTATGGCGAGATTAAGGCACACCTATCAATTCAATCTAAGCTATGTAATCAACACAAAACTCAATGATATCTTCAGTTGCATAACCTTCAACGATGCTGCCCTTTAGCTAAGATCAATTTCGTACATAGGACTTGAGAATTTCTATGAACGTCTCAAACGGGTACATGCTACGTAGGAATTTGGGCCCGTATATTTTTATCTCTCACACAATGTGAACAATGAGATAGACAATGATATTGAAAAACGACAGAGGAAAATACATCTCAAGATGACATAGAGTCATCACCACCTCGTCCTACAGAGCATTTAGTGCTACAGGATCGATAAACTTCTGAGCAATTGTGTTAAAGAAATAACACAACCTTATAATTGTCTCTCGGACTTTGATCGGTAAAATATTTCTAATTGCAATAGGGAGCATCTGTGTCATCAGTACTTCATGCTAATTAACTTCAAATCTTTCATCGAAATAACACTACTACAAACAGGCTATACTGGACGGGTAAATCACAGACGGTTTATACGAAACCGCTCGCGCTTCAACTATCACAAACGGCTCATATCGCTACCCTACCGTGATACTATCATGACGGTTATTAACACGACCCGCTGCGTGATAATAGATACATCAAAGACGGTTCGTGTTAATAACCGTCTATGATAGTTCTCAGACGATTTGTTATACGAACCATCTGTGATAGTAGAGACATCAAAGACGGTTCGTGTTAATAACCGTCTGTGATACTTCACAGACGGTTATTAACACGAACCGCTTTTGATGTCTCTACTATCACAGACGGTTTGTATAACAAACCGTCTTTGATAAGAATTTTCACAGGCAGTGCGTGTTAATAACCGTCTGTGATAATTTCCTATTAATACTTGGACTTGGACGGGTCGATGTGGATCTATTTTTTATTGCATGCGCTGCGTCGGTGGAGCAAGGCGCCGCTTTTGGGAGTTCGGGGTGAAAATATATCGCTATCTTCTAATTAGTGATCTAATCAGAGGTTAGTACTTAATTACTTTTAATTATGCATATATGTTTTTGTAATGGATGGCTTAGAGATGATAATGGATCTTCTTAGTTGCGGTAATAATCATTATTGGCAATCATTTGTTACTTGTGTAGCTAGCGGAAATGGATCGAAGCTGGATGTACATTGAGAACCGTGTGAGTGAAGAGTACATTATTGGCGTGTCTGTTTTTAGAAGAGCGGCCGAGCTGGATATGTTAAAGAAGGGGATAAAATATATGTATTATCCATGTATTGACTGTGATAATCTCAAGATGTTTAGCAACTCAGCGTAGATCGAAGCTCACTTGATTCGAAGGGGTTTCAGAAAAGGGTACGAATGTTGGACCAGTCACGGTGAAGAGAAGTGTACACAAGAACCTGGTAGTTATGACATAGTCGATGGGGACAACGATATGCCTGTTGTGGACTGTGGTTTTGATCATGAGGCCATGGATGGATCACAGGATGACAATCTGGATCAGATGTTACGTGATGCAGAAGGGAACTACAGTGAGAGAGAGTTTGGTAAATTCGAGGGCTTGATGGAGAACTCGGAGAAACATTTGTTCTCGGGATGCAAGCCGCAATACACGAGGTTGTCATCAGTTCTAGAACTACTGAAATTGAAGGCAAGCAATGGTTGGTCCGACAAGAGTTTCACGGCATTGTTAAGTCTCCTAGCGGACATGCTTCCAGAGGGAAATGTGTTGCCTAGAACCACCTATCAAGCCAAGAAGATTCTTTGTCCATTAGGAATGGAAGTAGAAAGAATACATGCATGTCCGAATGATTGTATCCTGTACGGTAAAGAGTATGCTAGCTTAAATGTTTGTCCGGTGTGCAAAGCATCCCGATACAAGCGTAAAAATGACTCTGATGATGGAAAGGGCTTCGAGGTGAAGTAAGGACCTCCTGCTAAGGTGTTGTGGTATCTTCCTGTAATCCCCCGTTTGAAGCGTTTATTTGCAAACCGCAAGGATGCAAGATTGATGCGTTGGCACTTGGAGCAGCGTAAGAAAGACGGAATGATAAGACATGTTGCTGATTCTGCCCAATGGAGGAACATCGATAGGATGTTTGTAGATTTCGGTGTGGAACCAAGAAATACAAGGTTTGGATTGAGTACAGATGGAATGAATCCTTTTGGTAACATGAGCAGCCGACATAGCACCTGGCCCGTGACTCTATGCATGTATAACCTTCCTCCTTGGCTGTGTATGAAACGGAAGTATATTTTGATGTCACTACTTATCCAAGGGCGAATCAACTCATCAACGATATTGATGTGTTCCTAGCACCATTGGTAGAAGATCTTGCAATCTCGTGGAGCGAAGGGGTACATGTATGGGATGCGGACAAACGAGAGAACTTTACTCTACGCGCTATGTTGTTCTGCACCATTAATGATTTTCCTGCCCTTGGTAACCTGTCAGGGTTGAGCACAAAAGGAGCCAAAGCGTGTCCGCACTGCTTAGACAATACCGAGAGTGTGTGGTTGAACAACTCGCGTAAAACTGTGTACATGCGTCACCGTAGGTTCCTTCCAAAGTATCACCCATACCGCAAGATGAAAAAACAATTTGATGGAAAAAAAGAAGATGACTCAGTACCAAGACCTTTTAGCGGGAAAGAGGTGTATGATATGGTCAAGGATATAAACGTTGTGCTTGGAAAGGGGCGTAAATTGAGGAAGAACATGTGGGAAAAAGGTCAATATTTTGGGACTTGCCTTATTGGGAGCACTTAGAAGTTCGCAATTGCGTCGATGTCATGCATGTAGAGAAGAATGTATGTGACAGTTTGATTGGTCTCTTATTGAACATTCCTGATAAAACTAAGGATGGTGTTAACGCAAGACGTGACTTGGTCGCTATGAACATCAGGACCGAGTTAGCACCGATAGAGACCGATAAAGGCCGGACATACCTTCCCCCAGCTTGCTACACTCTGTCTAAGTCCGAGAGAAGCGAAGCTGTGCGAGTCCTTACATGGTGTCAAAGTTCCATCCGGTCACTCCACCAACACGAAGAAAATTGTTTCCATGGAACATTTAAAATTAATTGGAATGAAGTCCCACGACAGCCATGTGCTAATGACACAAATGCTACCTGTTGCAATTAGAAGTATTTTGCCGAACAAGGTTCGAGTGACAATCATAAGGCTGTGTTATTTCTTTAACGCAATTGGTCAGAAGGTCATTGATCCCGATGGACTAGATGCTCTGCAAACCGAGGTGGTGACAACTCTATGTCATCTAGAGATGTATTTCCCTCCATCATTTTTGATATCATGGTCCATCTCATTGTCCACCTTGTGAAAGACATAAAAATATGCGGCCCGTGTTTCTCGTCATATGTACCCTTTCGAGAGGTACATGGGAATTCTCAAGTCCTATGTACGCAATCGATCTCGACCGGAGGGTAGCATCATCGAAGGTTATACAACGAAGAGGTCATTGAATTACGCATCGGCTACATGGCTCAGGTCGATCCGATAGGTGTACCTGTATCTCGTCACGGGGGGAGGTTAGAGGGTATCGGGACTATCGGAAGGAAAGCAATAACTCCGGATCAAAATACGTATGCTCAAGCCTATTTCACAGTTTTACAACACATGACTGAAATGACCCCATATATTGAAGAGCACAAGGACATGCTACATCAAGAGAATGCAGGCTAGTCAGAAGTTTGGATCACGAGACAACACAATCGTCAGTTCAACGAATGGTTGAAGCCGCAATTGACTAGGAGGTCGTCAAGTGAAACACTACAATGCTTGGCAAAAGGGCCAAAATTTACAATTGTGACATGGCAAGGATACGACATTAATGGCTACACATTTTATACAACAGATCAGGATAAAAAGAGCACTGTGCAGAACTCAGGTGTCCGCATAGATGCCTATGATGCGCACGTCAGTACCGCTGGCCCAAGCTCGTACTACGGGCTTATAGAGGAGATAATTGGGAGCTTGACTACGTAATTTTTAAGATTCCTCTATTTCGGTGCCGTTGGGTCCATCTCCCACGGGGTGTAAAGGTCGACAAGTACGGTGTCACTACCGTGGACATCAAATGTGTAGGATACAAAGACGAACCATTCGTACTCGCAAGGCAAGTTGTTCAAATATTTTATGTAACCGACCTGGCAAATAAGAAGCGCCATGTAGTTCTTCAGGGAAAAAGAAGGATTGTCGGAGTTGAGAATGTTGTGGATGAGGAAGAGTACAATCAATTTGATGGTTTGCCTCCATTCGGAGATGGCATCAGGCTCGAGGAAGAACAAGGCGATGAAACAAGCTACATGCGTGTCGATCATCGTGAAGGGCTTTATTTAAAATAAAATTGCTATGTGTAATAAATGTAACTATATATGTTTTATTGCAATTATAAAATGACTCGAATCTGTATTTGTGAATTTGCATCTGGTAGGAGTAGTTATATTCATTACACTCGTGATGAGTCCTATTGAATGTTGGTAGTGTAGTTACAACACCACCGCAAAGATTTATTACAGATCGACAAGCGATGGGCAAAGGCTTATTACGACGGTTATACACTTAGAACCGTCGCGGCGATTATCCTGAGCGGTTCTCCACTTATAACCGTATGTGATATTATATTATCGCTGACGGTTATAAGGTAAGAACTGTCGTGATATGATACTATCACGAGCGGTTATAAGTGGAGAACCGCGTGATAATATCATATCACGCAGCGGTTCTTACATGATAACCGCTCGTGATAGTATCATATCACGCAGCGGTTTATTTCTAGAACCGCTCGTGATAGAGATATCCTGACGGTTCCTTAAGGGAACAAATGCGTGATAGTGTTCTTATAAATACCCCAACTAGGGCACAGATTCCGCACTCGCACTCTAGATCTCTAGCGCCCGATATCTCGCGCGCCCTACCTCCCGACGCCGACGACGCCGCCGGTCGCTCCCGACGCCGCGCCCCGCCGCCGCTCCTCCCGACGCCGCCGCCGCCGTCGGTCGCTCCCGACACCGCGCCCTCCCGCGCGCCCCCTCCCGACGCCGACGCTACCTCCTGACGCCGCTCCCTCCACCGACTCCGGTGCCCTCCTTCCCGACGCGCTCCCTCCCCGACTCCGGTGCCCTCCTTCCCGACGCGCGCTCCTCCCCCGTGCCCGGCTCCGCCCCGACTCTAGCTCCCTCCTCCCCGCGAGCCAGCGCCCTCCTCCCCGACTCGGTGCCCTCCTCCCGCACTCTAGCTAGGTTTTAGATTTGTCATATTGATATATATGCTACATTGTCATATTGATATATATGCTACATTGTCATATTGATATATATGCTACATTGTCATATTGATATATATATTCTACATTGTCATATTGATATATATGCTGGCGAATTTACACATCTTTGGAAATTTGTATTGATACATTGTCATATTGATACATTGTCATATATGCTACATTGTCATATTGATTACATACATGTTATGATATTTGTATTTCGATTGATGTCATCTTTGTGCTCACATAATCATACTAGAATTATATTGCTATATATGAATTATTAGCACTAGCTATAGCTAGAGATATACCACATAGACCTTCAAAGGGCATGAAGCTAGTGACACACTTTGTTTAGGCCCACGCCTCACAAAGCTAGTGACACACTCGCAGATTATTTTTTCTTAGAAGAGAGATGGCGTCCTCACGTGCTTTCGCTGTCGTCATCCTGGTCTCACGCTCCCAAGATTGGGAAAATAAAGCGTGGCCGAGGAGTATCGAAAAGGCCGATGGCGAATGACCATCACGGTGGTCTCTCGGATGGGGTCCTCTATAACCGAAGAAAGCAATTGCATCATTTCGAGTACCTGCGGATAATTGGAAGGAACGGTCCCCATCACCATAGCAAGTGGAGAGATTTGTCAAACGATCGAAAAATCAGCTATGGGAGGAAGTTACACATTCTGCTCGAGATCCCAGCAGGCTGAGGGGACTCGTGCGGCGACGCGCGCTCCTCGCAATGGGAAAAGCATGGAAGAATTTTAAAAGCACTCTTGTGACGCGGTACGTGGCCAAGGATCTTACACCCTTCACAAAGTATCCTTTCGTGTCGCCGGAAGCATGGGAGGCCTTTGTGCAAATGAAGACAACGGCTGAATTTGAACAACAAAGTGCGGCGCACAAGGCTATCCAATCACAAAACACTCACCCTCACAGACTCGGCACCACTGGGTACGCGGGTAAAATCCCGCAGTGGAGGATGCAGGACGAGGTCGCACTCCGATCGGAGGCCTCCCCGCCATTTGTCGGGATCGCAAACAAGCGTGCTCGAAACTGGTTAAGAGCGAGGTCATCAACCACATCTTCGGGTGTCTCTTTCAAAAACCTCGCAGATGAGGAAGTGTCCCAATGCCTGGTAAGATAAGTTAAACTATATAGTTGTTAACACATCTTGAACTTAATGGGTTCAAAAATAACATGATTAATTGCCTCTTGCAGCAATCATTGACTACCGAATATTCTCGTGGAACTTTCAAGAATACAGGGAGAGAGATTTACTATCACAGCCCCGGGAAACAAGGAGCACCTGTGTCGCACACGAGGCTTGGGGTTTACGATCTTGGAAGCACGATTTCAGATTACTCGAGACATATAGGAGTAGAAAGATATCCAAGGCGCATCGCAACGACCAAATGAAACAGAGCTTCGTGCTCAACTTCAGAACAACTATCCGCCTCACTTCAAGAGCGGCATCGCTCACTTCGTGGAGAGATAGATTCATTGAGGGAAGAAGCGAGACAAGTCCGCAACCAATCGCAACCCACCCCTACTACTCCTATGCGATACCCACCCCCTCAACGTCAGAGTAGCCAAAGCGCCGACACCAAACATTGAACATAGCGACGCCTACTTACCTATTGATGACATTCTGGTAATGCACCTCTTTAGAATGCTGCATAGATCTCTCTCGTGGACACCTTAACTCATCTTGTGTCGTTATGTAGGTGCCCATGCCTTGCATCCTCAGAGTCAGGCTTATTGGCTCTATTCCCGTTGACGCTGGGCGGGGGATGGTGTATCCATTGCTGTCAAGTACGCTGGTGCACGGTGTACAAGTAGAGACCGGTTTCATAAAGGTCCAGGTGGACATGATTAATGATATTTTTAACACCGTCCCTCTTGAAAAGCCCCCAAACGAAGAGATTAAGACATTAGGGGACGCTATCCACACATTCGTTCAGTGGCCCAAGAGGGACATTGCCCTCGACTTGTCCATGCCACGATCTCCACCTCCAGTGTCCCAAGAGGGACATCGTCCTGGACCTGTCACATCGGCTCCGGTGGCTCCACCTCTAGTGTCACAAGAGGGACATCGCCCTAGACCTGTCACATCGGCTCGATGGCTCCACCTCCGATGTCGCAAGAGGACATCGCTCGACTGTCACATCGGCTCGTGGCTCCACCTCCAGCTCTGTTCGAAGCCTATTGCATCGGCTCCCGCCGAGACGCCACCGAGAACGTGACGTAGCGAGGCTATAAGACTCAAGGGAAGAAAAATAAGCCTCCGTGCCATGGAAGTTCACTCTAGGAGTGTCGTTGGTCCTCGAGTCACAATTACCGTGCTTGGCATGATTTGCAATACATTTTATGCCTGGTACATGGAGAAGTCCAACATGAAGCCAAACCGGCAGAGTGCATTCAATGTGAAATATACGAAGCAGCATTTCCTCCACGACACAGGCTACATCGTCGTGACATTCGATGACTTATTTTTATTATTCAATCTCGGCGAACTCGACGCCGCTTCTCTACGCTTTGGACACTGTAAGTGTACTGTACAATGAAGTTCTACATTCACGTTATACCGATAAATGTCATTACTCTTTCCTTTTGTATAGATGCATGATCCAAGGAGTCCGGCGATCGCGACAACCGGTGGGTTTCCTCGACCCTCACTTGGTCTCCGATCCAGTTATCACAGATAATGAATCCTTCGTGCAAGATTACATAACGAAGGGATTGCTTACTCACATCGACAAGGAGTACATCATGTTTCCTTTCAACCAAGGGTAAGTGCTTCACTAGTTGCCACATATGTTTTATTTGTACTTTACATGCAGCATGAACTTAGGATTAATCACTATGGTGTGTACATGACTAGGCAACACTTTGGATTACGATTGTGATTATACCAAAGTGGAGCAAGGTAATATACCTTGATTCCCTACTTAGAGTAACCACGACTTGATCGTGTGCAAGAAGTACTTAACAAGTAAACTCATTTCCTCCATACATAACTTTATTGTCATATTTCCTTCGTTTGCAACAGCCGAGGCTAACTTTTTTGAATCACGTAGGTCGTTTGCCGCTTATGTTGCCCAGGGAGGAAGACACGACAAATCTAGTGACACGCTGCGACACAACACGCGATTTCCGGTACCCGCTACAACACAACAATCCTATATCACACTTTGTTATAATGCCTATAGAATTGACAATACCTATGTACGTAATGCAATTTTTGCAGTGTCACCAGCAACTACAGGGCAACGTATGTGGATTCTACGTTTGCCGTCATATGAAGGAAATCGTGGATAGTAAGATCGATGATCCAGAGGTTTGTCATGTTCTTGCAATAATTATTATTTTTTGATTATATATGTATATATACACACACATGCTAATTAATGACTTATTGCTCCTAGCGACAGCGGGTGGACTTCGACGTAAGTACATATGATCTCGAACAACTCGTCGAAATTCGTGCAACACTCTCTGGGTTCTAACTAGCACAGTGTATAAAAAAGGCTGGAGAGTTCTACCCTGGCAATGGTGATCATTAGATGTTGAAACATTAGATGCAATTGTACAAATCACTCAGTTGTGTGCTTAATCAAACATTAGTCGAATAAAGGTGACGATTTTCATTCTATATTTGTATGTCATCCGTTGGACGCTTGTTACATTTGTAATTCAACGATCGATTGCAATTAACTTATTATCCGTGTAACTTTTAGTTGCAAAATTGTATGTGATTCTTTTGTCGATCCGTATCCGCAATGTATGTGATCTTGTTACACAGTGTATATATATGTTGTAATCTTGTTGCTTGCTTTCAGAGGGCATGGCTAGCATATCCCGAGGCTAGCCAAAAATAGCAAATAAAGCTGCTGTTGCAATTGCTATCGCTGAGCGGTTTTGCAAACAACCGCTGCGTGATAGTAGACTTTCACGATAGTTACACACAACAACCGCCTCGTGATAGACACTATATCACGAGCGGTTCTGTTTCACACCGCTCGTGATACAGAAATATCACGAGCGGTTTGTGTTGCAAACAACCGCTCTCGTGATAGTAGACTTTCACAGACAGTTACACACAACAACCGTCTGTGATAGACACTATATCACAGACGGTTCCTGTTTCGCACCGTCTGTGATATAGGAAATATCAATGCAACATGGAGATGTTAGTGATATGCCCTAGAGGCAACATGGAGGTGTTGTATTTATCACATACTATGTTTATGATACATTACTTTGTTCCTTGAAATAGACATTATCATTATTGATCAATGAGTATGTGACTTATTCATGAGACTCTTAATGCTAAAATGTTGCTATTTCTAAATGATCCCTGATCATATATCATATGAGGAACAAATATGATTCAAAGACAAAGATCAGCATATGTATTGATTGATGATTATGTCTCATGGATCATGGTATGGTGATACCAAATCAATAATATGGACATGTGTTAGTGAACATATGTTGGATAGACCTGCCATGAGACACTCGCAGAGATTCCATGTGTCATCGTTGGTCTCAAGTAGTGTTTATGTAGAATCCTTAGACTTGAGATCATCATGGTTCCCAACATGAGTAGTAGCTTATTTAGGAACTACTAAACACTACTCCGTAACTGGGTAGTCATAAAAGTAGTCTTCGGGTTCACCATGAAACATGTAGTGGGATGTGAATGATAAAGATAGAATTTGCCCCTCCTTATGGGAGAGATATCTCTGGGCCCCTCGATGTAATGGATTATGAAAGTGCATGGCCATGCCAAGGTGATTGAGGAGTCAATCACAAGTTTATAATCCATCACGGAATCGAGAGAGTGATTGAGCTATTAAGAGGATGACACAGGTCTCACCTTGAGCTCAATCTATATCGTGAGGCAAAGGGATTCGTACATGAGAGAACATTACAGGTTCAGCCGATATGATCTTTATGTATACTTTGGGGTTAATATGTCTTACTAGAGGCCGCTATAAACAGGGTGACCGGAAAGGCGTTTCCGGGTCACGACCAAGTATACGTGAACCTACAGGGTCGCACGCTTAACGGGTTGGAACACTAATTCGAATATGATTCGGATATAGACTCAATTCAGATAGAGATCCGAATAGACTCCTATTGGGCCTCGGTCCGCAAGGCCCAAGTGAGGTGGTCTATATATGGAGACGAGGGGCTGAGGGTCACGTACCAGTTAAAAACCCTAGCGTAACCCTAGCCGCCACCTCCCGAGCCAAACCCTAACCGCTCACGAGTGCTAGTACACTCGCGATCGGCATTCCAACCTCGGACGTGTGGATACCGATGGAGGCGCTGCTCATTGCGGTGTTGATCGGCGTCAACAACCTACAGATTGGATCCGCTCGTGGTGTGGTTGATTGCGTGGAGGAGACGATCTGTTCGGGACGATCGGCTAATTCCACTACTACCTCGACGCGCGTGGTTGGATCGGCTTCTCCAACTCTTCTTCCGCTGCACTGTGCGTCTAGTGGTAACGATCCATGATTCTTCCTTAAGCATGATGTCCTTGTGTGCGCGGTAGAAAAATTTTGTTTTCTGCTTTCGTAGCCTACGCGCATTCCTTTAAATTATGCTCATCGCTTTGCGCATAGGAAGTGTCTATGTAAATTCTGGAATCTAATCCAAACACCTACCAGGATAGGATTTGTTTAGATCTTAACTCTGGAAACGCAAGTCACCAATCAGAGTTCCCACTGGAGATTTTTTGAAGTGTAGGATACCAGACAAACAAGCCGAACAAACAAGTAATTTCGAAGCCACTTAAATAGCATTTTCGAAACGATTTATTGGCATTTAATTTATTCTTATAAATACTTATACTAAGATTAAAAACCATCTGTTATAATCATAAACTATCACAGTAAAAAAAATGCACCAGGGTCTCAATTTTTGTTGAGGTAGATGGACAGTTGTGAACAGCAGCAATGCGGTGTGGTCAACAGTAGCTGGTCTTGTGCGAACCAGCATTTCAAGCAGGTCTTGCACGTAGAGGTGCGTGCAAGACCCGGCTAGTAGGAGACCCGGCTCTAGGAGACTCAGTCACATAATCCGTATATCAAAGTTGGGGTAGCTAGCTAGCTAGCAACAGGGTTTACTACAAACAATTCTACTCCATATATTATAGGATTGTGAAACTGCTCTTGATTTTTTGCAGAAAAACTCTTCCGCTTTTCTTTTGCTATGAAATTTCGCCTTTTTTACTTCGGTCCATATGGTGACTAGTGCGACGTAGCGCCGCGCTTATGTGACTAGTACCCTCCAAAATCTGGCGAAGCATAGGCCGCCCGGCATGTTTGACAGATAGTCTTACAGTCCTTTCCAATTTACGCCATGTATGTAGATATCATATTAATTTCCTTTAGCTACTCTACTCGTATTACAATTTATTGACTTGAGTCAAGGTCTCCTTGGTTATATGTGGCTCAGTTTCTTTTGAGCAATCAACATAGGTAATGTGTATATATATTTCAAGATCAATGAACCATCTAGGCGTGTGTGACGTGTGTTTCAGAGAAATGAACCCCCCTTGCCTTAGAGCTATTGGCGGTGCTGCTGCTTGCCTTACCAATGTTTTTTTGTATCGCAAATTCTACGGGGGCACCGCTGGATCGTGAAGCAGAGACACTTCTCCGATGGAAATCTAGCCTAAACATGTCCCCAAGTTGCCTGATGATGTGGATCGAATCTCACAGATGAGATTAAATTCGTAGGTTGCCCAATCTTTTACGGTGCAAGAATAGCAAGATACAAGTGGAGCACGAATTACAGAATGTAATATGTACTAAGATAGCTGAATTTCTCTCAAACACACACCGCAGCATATGTGTAGAATCGGAAATGACAACAGAGGGGGGTGAATGGTGCCTTCAAAATCGCCCCAAATATTCACATGATAATTGACAGCTCATTTCAGAAAGAAAGCCAACAAAGCAGGAAGCAGCAATTGTCTGCAATTCAAAAGTGAAGACAGACTGAAATCAAAAAGAGAGGGCTCAACTGAAACCTGTCCAACAAAAGTGCTAATATAGTCAGAACTTGAGACTTCCATAGAACAGAGAAATCATTGCATTTTTGTTGCTCTTCTTAGAATCCTTAGACATGTTATAAATTAAATAGTCAAACAAACTTAGGAACGAGATAGTGCAGACAAAGATCAAATAGATGAACAGGAGCACAATCTGAACATGAGACCCAAAAATGAAGTGCACTATTTAGCAAAAGTCTGAACTTTAAAAGAAAACTTGAGTAACTTGAATCTATTGCTCACGAGCCTTTAGATTACACCAAGGTAAAGCAAGCAAAAGATTCAACTCAACCACATAGCTAGCAGGAAAGAACAGCACCAAGAGCAGCAAACACGCAAGCCACACACTGCATACACCCGCTCTCAGACTGAAGACCAAAAGGAGATGCTACTATTGCTGCACTTCACCTCACACTCGGCTGCACTCTGCACACTGAAAAGCCAAAACAAAAACTCAAGTGATGCTGTCCTGTCTCTGCCGCACCACAGCTCATCTGACCGAACAACAAACAGCAAACAGTGAAAACTGCTGAAAACCGAACAGCAAAGAAATTGAACTACAGTACGAAATTACTGCTTTGCTTCTGCAGTCGGCAAGCAATAGAAGACTCCAGAGTGAGAGAGCAGTTCGGCAGCTAGAAGAGCTACAGAAAAATGAGCAGTTCGGCAGCTAGAGGAGCTGCAGAAAATATGCAGTTCGGCAGGCTGAACCAGTGCAGTCCTAAGAGCAGCAGCAGGAACTGCAGAACCGAGAGAAGCGGACTGCCTGAAACTTGATATGCAGTAAATACTGCAAATATGCGAAAGAGAATTTGACAATTGATTGTTAGTTATTTTTGGGTCAATTGATCTGGACTGCAAGCTCAATAACACCAAGACCTCAAGAGAAGAAAGTGCAGACTCAGATTGAGAGAAATTCAGCGAATACTGTTTTTGTCAAGAAAATTCAGCAGGAAAGCACAATAACTAGAATATCTCAAGATTCTTGAAGTCTTTGCACAAGAGACTTTGTAAACAACAGAGAAATAAAACCTTAGATGAATAACCCACACTCCAAACACAAGATTCCAACTAAAAGATCAGAAGTGCAAGGGTCCCCTGAATTCAAACCCTAGAAACTGTGAAACAGAGGAAATGAGGCTGGTCATTTGGGAGAAGTTAGTGAATGGAATCTTGTCTCTCGGGTGTATATTAGCCAAGGGCCTTGAGGAAACAGTTCCCAGTTCAGAGACACAGCCATTTTGCAATTTCATGAGCAAGGATTCAACTCAAGAGCAAAACTAAGCTAAGAAGAACTTGGAACAGAGAAAATCACAGAACTGAGCCAAACATCAAGAGAAAACTCAAGAATCCATAGCATCTCAAGCATGGGAATTCATAAATGGATTCAGAACCATGAATGATTTCATAAGGAGGAATGATTACATGATTGAGTTTCTACTCTATTCCATACATACTCCACACACACGAGAAGAAGCACTCCAAAGTTTTTCTTTTCTTTTTCTCTCACTACATGCTTCAAAAAGGGGATCACACACAATGCACTCTCCAGTATGCTCACCACCTTTCTGCATGCCTACTTTAGTTCACATACACCCAGGACGAAGGCACAAACCCTTCCGCTACACCCTTTTGCACACGCACTCACAACTGAATAGAGGAGGCTCATGTCCTCAAACAGCAAATCAAGAAGTGCAGTCTAACACCCACTCCCTTGCTCCATACACACAAGTGGCAAGGGTCAAACACCTGTAGAGAAATGGAGGAACCAGCCATTTCACCAAAACTTGAGTCAATTCTCCCAATTACCCTCAAGCACCTTCCCGGAAGCTTCCCGCAACCGGCATCCTGACCGTTTGGACCTCGACTCCTCCCTGAGTCTAGTCCTGGTCTGTTCCATCGTTGCCCATCGTGTTCGTCACCGGTAGCTTCATCTTCGGTTCCTCGTCTCCCGACTCGCAACCACCTCAGCAGCCTCGATCATCTTCGACGTCTCCAATCGTCTGGACCTCAACACCTCCTGTGCCTAATCCCGGTTCTCCTTCTCTTACCATGACCTAGCTCCAAAGTCCTGCAGTCACACAGACAAGCAAATCATCACATAGCACCGCACGAAACAGCATAATCAATATTAACTCAAGTAAAGGTATTTAACTCTAGAATACCCAAAACAAACTCAAACTCACTAAACCAACTGTCAATTACTCATCACAAACATAGGAATATCTCCACATGGTCTCTCAATGTGAACGAGAAATAGGGATTAAAGATCCAACGGGTAAAAACCAACACCTCGATTGAGATCCATACGCAAAGATGAGAAATCTCAATATACTCTCAAGAATTTACACACATAATAAACATGAATGAACCCTAATGTCTAATGACCAACGACACACATGATATTTAATTTATAATCTAAAAACCGTTGCCCCTTTTACATGGATGCGCACCTGTGCTTATATAGCCGCACAGCCAACTAAAACTCACGGCCGGAAGCCAACATAGAAAAGAATCCCTAATGGACGTGGACGCCCTGATTTCTTGCTCTTTAGGCCATGCTCAAGTTGGCTTAAAACCAATTTTTGTTTTTGATTTCTGTTTTTTCTTTACTATTCAGTAATTTATTTTTTTCTAGTTTTTTAGATTTTTTTTGGGCTTTTCTAACTTTTTTTCTGTTTTTTTACTATTCAGTAATTTCTTTTTTTCTAGTTTTTTAGATTTTTTTACTTTTCTTTTTTTCCATATTCCTTTGCATATCCATGATAAGTTAACATATTTTTTCTATTTTTCTATTTTTTAAATTTAATTATGCTAAATAAGTCAACTCAGTTACAGTAAAAAAATAAGCCAACTACAGTAAAAAAAATCAAAAACCAACGTTAAATTGAGCGCTATATTTACTCCTTTGTCTCTTGATTCCACGTTGGCTTCAATTGTTAAACCATGAGATTCCCATCCTGATTTGATGTACCATGCGCGCTTGAAACAATAAGCCAAGTTCAGCTCCAACTGCAGACGTTCATCATCCGTACGACAGCCCCGCTTAACTCGAATTTTTTAGCTTCAGTTTTTTTTTTTCACTATTCAGTAATTCATCTTTTTCTATTTTTTTAGATATTTTGAGTTTTTTTATTTTCTTTTTTTCTCGTATTCCTTTGTATTATCTGTGATGGGCTAACATGTTTTTTCTATTTTTACATTTTTTAAATTTAATTATACCCAATAAGCCAACTCAGCTACAGTAAAAAAATCAACTACAGTGAAATTTCAGTCAGAAGCCATCGCTATTCCGAACGCCCCTGACAGTGACAGGCATGCACTATGGTCATGACAAGCATGCACTAAGGTCTCCTGAATTTTTTAAAATAATTAATTTTTAATTTCGAATGACAGTGTTATACCGTGTATTTTTATTTTACAGAAATGGTCATTTGTCACTCTATGATTGGGCGACCTGGGCAAGTTGTCAAACCATGGACGATATGAGGCCAAGTCGCCCAACAGTTGAGCGACTTGTCCATGTCGCCTAACCATGCGGCGACTAGTGGCTTAGTCATCCAACCGTTGGACAACTAGTACTAGTCACCTAAATGTTGGACCACTAGTACTAGTCACCCAATGGTAGGGCAACTACTTGTTGCTAGCTCGTCTTTTTCTCTTTGACCCGACCCCCTCACAGGCACTCTCACCATTTCTCTTGCAAGAAAACGAGAGGAGCTCGAGAGAGGACACAAAAAGAGAGACAGAATGAGAGGGGAAGTGAAGAGGAGGAGAAGGTCGCAAAGAAGCTCAAGAGAGGAAGAAAAGGAGAGGGAGAGAAGTAGAGGAGCTTGGGAGGGAATGAAGGAGAGGAGAGAAGCTTGGGAGAAAGAGTGAAGGAGAGGAGAGAAGCTTGGGAGAAAGAGTGAAGAGGTGAGGAGCTCATGAGGTTAGAGAGAAAGACGAAGGAAGCTCGTTGATAAGAAAAAAAAGTCTTCGCGTGAAGGTAATAGCCTCACCCATTTTTGTTCTCATTTGAATGTAGGCAATGTGTAGGTATGTATTTGGTTAGCACGTATTTAGTGAATGCATGTTGACAAATGATAATACTTGCAGTGAGAAATCAGTCAAGTCGAAACCCACAATATTGAAAGTGTATTACGGTGTCGGTACCACTCGTAAAAGTCTATATGGTGTTAACCTGAGAAGTTTCTCGCAAGTTAGTATAGTACTCCCGGACACAGAGAATGCTCTAATCGAAGATGTCCTGTACTGGCTCACACGCAACTTCTCCTTGGACCCCTGAGGTGTGCAGTGTCATTCTACATGGGCTTTGAAGTCGGTCTACCATAGATATTCGGTAGGAGTTGAGGAGACTGATACGCACAGTTGCGTAGAAGGGCTTTGTGGAAGGTTGCCAGTGATGTGGTTACGAGTGTGTGCTACTCATGCAACCATGTCCAAAGAAAGTCACAGGAGGTCTGGTTGTTGGGAGCAGCTCGGGTGCGCAGCGCGTGGTTCATCAAGAGGGTGCAGTGGGCGATGTTGCTAAGACAAAATTAGAATATTACACACTGCATGCTAAGCCCACCCGACAAGCGGATGCAGATGTTGCTGAGGCAGATCACGAAATTCACACGATGCAAACTGAACCCACTGAACAGGCGAATGCATACGAGTATGTTGACAGCATAGTGTGTCAGATAGAGATCAATGACCAAATTTCCTAGACAAGGAGGAAGTTTTATAAGAGGATGGCAATGACTCATCCAATGAGGACAAAGGTTCCATGCTATAGGCATGGAATAGAGTGGATGTTAAGGGTCTTTTTATGCACGACGAACATGAATTATCATGGAAGTACCATGCTACGAAGGTTCGGCTTTATGCAATGTTTACTGACAAGGGATCACTGCAGATGATATTAAGATGTGGGTCTTGTCCATGCAGCAGACGTTTTGGGTCCTAAAATATAGCCAAGAGTGGTACACCATGGTCTGCAAGTAGGTTGGTTATCCTTGACGTGTGTACGCACACAGACCTAAGTACAAGACTCACTGAATTGTCTCGAAAGTGAAGCCGCACTCCTGTGTGCTCAGTAGTATTTTGCCGAAGCATCGCAACATGACGTCGACCTTTATAGCCAATCTTATGTATGATGAGATAGTGAAGAAAAAGGACCTAGAGGCCAAATACATCAAGTCTGACCCTAGTGATGGGTGCATGGAGTAGGGAGGTGGCATCAGTGATGTGAGACCGGCGAGTTAGGGTTGGGGACAGTCGATGGTCGCGGCCCCAATGGTGGTGACGCAATGCAAGGCCAGCCACAAGGAGGCAGGAGGAGGTAGATTGAGATAGGATGGGTAAGGGAGGGGATGAAACGACAATGGGCATGATGAGGATGGGTAGGGAAGAGGGCATCCATCATATCCTGATCCAAGGAATAGGAACTTGGATGATTGTTTGCACAAAATCTCCAACTAGACGCCACAACTTTTGGATTGACATTTGTACAACATGTGACTAATTCAAAATGAAACACGAATTGATAGCAACCGCCGATCAGCCATACGGTGGTGAATCTGTTCCCAGGCCTTGTACACATTGCTAGTCACACTATAGGAGTTGGCCATATTTGAAGTTGTTACCTATTTCACCTATCTCAAGCCACAAAAATTAGGCTCAAGAATCCACATAATCTCCTCCCTCCACGATATATTCTCCCCCTCCCTCTCACCCCTCAATCTCTAACCCAAACCGTAGAGACGCCACCACCCAAACCCACTACTCGCCGGCGTTGGCAAGCAAAGCTTGCCGTCCCTCTGCTACCTCTTCCTCTTTTATGACTCCTCATCTCTTCCCTACCACTATAATTTTTCAACATAATTTCTAATTTTTAAAACCAACTTTCTAATTAATTAGGGAATAAGTGTGCGTTTTACCGCTTAGCATATTTTAATACGTGGTGTGTGATTATGCAATTCGCTTCCTACAAATGGCAAAATTGCTACTATCACACCACTCCACCAACGACCCCACATGTAGTTTCGAAAGCTCGTAAACATTTCATGAAAACAAGTCTCTTATATATACATGTGGCACTAGGGAAAAGCATTTTTATCCATACGGGCACATGCACCCATCGCATCCACTATCCATTTGCATCAAGATTCATGCATGAGCCATGTATTTCTTTTGTATTGTGTTTTCAAAAGCACTGCATTTTTATGTGGGCCCACAGAGAGAGAGAGAAGGGACCATGCATGTGTCTGGGAGCATGTTGTATTGAATTTCCAAGCGGTTTTCCATCCTCATGAATTTGCAAGATGTTTGAGTTTTGAATTTCATCTATGACAAATTTAGTCATATTCGTCAAGTTCCATTACAATTGATCATGTTCATGATCAACACCAATTTGTTGTTCTCAAAAACACAAGAGAAAATGCAAGAGAATTGCATTTTTGGTTCAATTTTTCCATTTTCTATGTTCAAGAAAATGCAAATTGAAAGTGCAAGATTCCATGCTGAAAATGCATGCGAAATTGCATTACATAGAATTTTATATTCCACAAATTTATCGCCAAAATCATTTCTTTTTCACAAAAATCTGATCCACCAAAACATTTTTTCCATCAAGACAAAGTTTGTCTTTTTGGATTGAACCAAGAACTACAACATGAACCAACTAAAACCAAGAATATAATATATACTTGCAAAAATCATTCAGGACATCTTTTTTAGTTAATTACAACGTCTTCCATCTCTGCACTACACATGTTCCATCCAAGAAAAACAAAAAAAATCAGATCATCTCAACTTGCAAGAAAAGGTAGAAAAGGAAGAAATTGGAACAGGATATACTTTGCTCCCACAACAATGAAAATCAATGGGTGGGTTTTTTTACGCTGTGGCATATGGCTTTTGCCTTTTGGCTTTTGAATTCTGACTATTCGTGAGAGAGATTATGAAGAGAGAAACAATTACATATAATTTTGGCTGACATAGCTAAAGTCAGTACAATATATACTGTAATTGACTAGTGGAACCCGTCTTGAAAAAACGCACCGTTTGAAAGTTAGTTACTGTAGCAAAGGATAAAAGACAAAAGCAATGGACCATGCTAAACCCAACCAAATTCCAAAATAAAATGGGCCTCTTTTTTCAGCTTTTAGAAGTCACTTTTTAGCTTTTATACAGTAACTAGTTTTCAAACGGAGTGTCTTTTCAAAGAGAGGTCTCTAAGTTGATTATAGTATACACTATAATGATTTTGTTTATATTGGCCAAAACTGCATGTGTGTCTCTGTACTCTCTCTCATGAACAGTCTAAAAACCATAAACCGTAGCCATAAGCTAAAGCTAAAACAAATAGGCCCAACAAAACATGGACCCATATTTGGCGGTCTCAACCAAATCCACTTGTCGTCAGCAATGTATGTCATAAGATAGTGCTGGGAATGGCCATATCCACTCACCTCACCGCCATCCGCGTGTTGGGGTGGCTGGATCCTCCTCTTGTACTCCTCTTCACCATGCCCTACCACATCTTCGGCTAGCCGACCGATTGCTGTCGCCTCCTTGTTTCGATGAAGAGAGAGGAAGAGGGGGAGAGAGAACGCGCACGAGATCTAGATCTGAATGTGAACAATAGAGGATAGAAATAAGAAGAATGAGATAGAGTAAAGGAGGGTGAGAAAATGTACCATCTTCACTCTCACCTACATGTGGATCTTAATCCATGTGGTTGCACGTGTCATTGGATATAGATGGTGGTCATATGACATTTCGTATTTGAATGAGTACAGAAGATGTATTTACATCATATTTCCTTTTAGAAAAAGTATGTATCGGTATAATGTTTGTGTCTTTCTCAACGGGATAGCTCCAAGTATGGTGTCGCGCTGCCGGCTGATGTGAAGGAGCTGCACGAGCTAGAACTAGAGCACTACATGAGCAGGAGGAGGTTCCGCATGGACGCTACTGACTCCATGAGGTTTGTAAACAAGGCAGCCATCAAGGTTCCTGGTGACAGCGAGTCCGCATTGCGGCTTAGGTAGACGCTGTGCACGATGATGCAGGTGGAAGAGACAAAGCATATGGTCAAGCTTGTGCCGCTGCTCACCACCATGGTCGTGTCATGCATGCTCGTGATGCTTGACCAACGCCTTGGGCGTAGGCGCGATGTGTTCTAGGTCCCACCAGTGATCCTCGATGCATTCATCACAGTAATAATGCTCGTCTGTGTCATGATCTACAACTGCATCCTCATCCCCGCCGTGCGGAGGCACACCAAGAACCCAAGGGGGATCACTCAACTACAAACAGATTGGCACTGGGCTACTGCTTCAGGTCACAACGATGGCAACCACGGCGGTGATTGAGAGCCAAAGGCTAAGCTTTGTACGAGAGGGGGAGTCCCTGGGTCACCAACAACCTCAATGCCTCGCGCCTATAACTACTACTACGCGTTCTTCGTCGCGCTTGCCACGACAAACCTATCAGCATTCGTGGTGCTAAGCTGTAGGTACTCGTACAGTGTAGAGTCGACAGAGACCATCGACATTGCCATGATGGACGTGCAGGGCAACATGGCAAGGGTTCATTCTGAGCCGGAGCCAGTGGCATGAAAACCTTTCATATTTTGATCAAGTGATGTCTTCCATGGCTATCTTTGAATGAACACATACATTGGATGGGATGAGTGTCTAAAATTGGAGTGTATTTTAGCATCAAAATAGTACTCAAGTGCTCCTTAATCATTTTTGCTCACTTGATTTTGAAAATTATATGAAGTTCTCCCTAGACACAACATATCTGATGAAAAACTCTAAACCATATTCGCATCCAAGTTTCATGAGGTTTCAGGACTAAGTTTTATGAGGTTTCATGACTAAGTTTTATGGTGTTTCATTAAATTTTATAAAGTTTTAGGAGGTCTTATACCTAAGTTGACAAAGTTTCATAAGGCTTTATATCTAAATTTCATGGTATTTTATGAGATTTCATCATTTTTTGTAGCGTATTCACGAAGTTGAAAGTTTGTTGTAGCAGATTCATGAAGTTGAACTCTAGGTTTCATGAGGTTTCATAAAGTTTCAGGAGATTTTATGACTAAGTTTCATGGTGTTTCATTAAGTTTCAAAAGATTTCATGCCTAAGTTAACTAAGTTTCGTGATGTTTCATTAAGTTTCATAAAGTTTTAGGAGATTTCATGCCTAAGTTGACAAAGTTTCACAAGGCTTTATGTCTAAATTTTATGGTATTTCGTGAGGTTTTCATACTATTTTTTACAGAAGATTCATGAAGTTGAACTCTAGGTTTTATGAAGTTTTATAAAGTTTCAAGAGGTTTCATGACTAAGTTTCAAGAGGTTTCATGATGTTTCGTAAAGTTTCAAGAGATTTTATGGATAAGTTGATTATGTTTTATAAAGTTTTATGTCTAAGTTTCATAATGCTTCATGATATTTTATAAAGTTTTTTTTGTAGTGCATTCATGAAATTAAAAGTTTTTATAGCGGATTTATAAAGTTGAACTCAAGTTTCCTGAGGTTTCATAAAATGTTAAGAGGTTCTATGACTAAGTTTCATGGTGTTTGATAAGCGTGGTGCTGATAAGCATGGCGATGGCTATGCTAGGCCTCGTAGCATCTATCCTGGAGTTCATCAGGGTAGTCCCAATGCTTGAAACTATGACTAGTTTCTAATCTTTTAAGACACTATGATACAAACTACAGTTTCTAATCCAAGGTTTCTTCGTATGGGACCAGATCGAATCGTGACCAATCATTTTCATTCCCTTCCTGCACATGCATTGGTTGTTTCTTCTAAGACACTATGATAAGAAACCAAGTTCGCTGCAGCGCATCTTTTGCTAGTTTCCTCGGCTTTGGACCTCGTGAAGAAATAGTTTCCTCATGAAGAAACCGTTTCCTTATCTCTCCTCTTTAATTACTATGCCATACCACCAAAATGCTTACATGGCAAGCTTAATTAATGTAAGAAACTATAGCATTGGGATTGCCCTCACGGAGGGCACCAAGTCCAAGGCAAGTCACTCGCTCAGTCTCTGTCCTTAGACGTGTGTTCTTAGTTCTTGCATGGTATTGGTACGCAAATATGCGTGATTTAACTAATGTTTGGCACGTGATCGTACATGAGAGGCGGTGCAGTCTCTTGTGGGGTTTGATAGGAGGTACTACGTGTACCGGAGCACATTCCCGCTCGGCCGCGGGATCGCAGTGACGCTATTCTTGCTGACCGGCTAGGCCATGTTCAGCATGGCCAAAGGTTGCTTCCGCCACTGCGCGCGAGGCCCGCAAGCGCGAGCGCAAGCGCTCCGTTGCCATCAGGATTTTCACCATCTTGTGGTACGTACACATGTACTAAATTGTAGAAGCATCCGCCATTCGCACGGTCATTCAATCCTTGTATGTGTTATTGTTGCAGGGCGCTAGTGGCAGCGGCTACGGTGATGTTCATGTACGACGCATGGCAGAACGCGAGTGGGAGGAGTTGATCACAAGGGGGTGGTGGAGTATAAATAATCGCACGGGGTCCAAGGCCTCCACGAGAACTCTATGAAGTATAAATAATTGTGCGGAGTGCATAGCCTCTGTGCAAACTCTACGGAGTATAAAGCACCAGGAACTTTGCTGTCCAAGGCAACTCTACAAAGTATAAATAATCACGCGGAGTCCAAGGCCTTTGTGCGAACTCTACGGAGTATAAATAGATTTTAAAATTTGGTTAAGCAGACCACTCTAACTAGGGTTTCATCCTACAGTTGATATGGCTCTGATACCACCTCTATCGAGACCCAAATATATAAATCTGGACTTTCTGTGTATACCGCACTAGTCCAAGATCACGCTAGTGCATGCTAGTGCACACAGTGTAAATATAGATAAAATATTAACCATATACACGAGAAAAAAATAAACTTAAGTATTAATAATTATCAGAGTACGACCATATGGCCAAGTTTACAATTAAGAACCTGAAGGGCTTAAGAAACTAGCAGCGAAAAACAGAAATAAGCGTAGCAGCTATTCGATATGCCCACATGCAATCGACTAGGAAGCGAAGTCCTAGTTTGTGAAGTCATCAAAGTATCCTCCTTTAGGTACCTCCTGGTGATATAGTTCCTTCTCTTCAACTAAGCAACAGTAGGTATAAAACCGTGAGCACATTGGTACTCAGCAAGTCGTTTGTAACAAAGATGCAATATAATATGCAAGGCTTACTAATGGATGGCTGAAACGTTATTTTGCAGAAAGCAATAATTTAAAGTAAACATAATAAATAGATTGAAAGCAAACTTTAAGAAAAATAATAATAAATAACCAAAGGAATTGTATAGACCATAAGTGAACTACCCATTCACTTAATAAACCACCAGTGAACTAACTATTCACTTTAAACAGCTCTCCCAGCCAAATTTATAAGAAATATCTACCCCTTTGGTGAATTCACCGAGTATTATCCATAACTGGGGACACGGCTATTCGAATAGTTTTATACTCTGCAGAAGTTGCACAACTGTATCCACATGATGTGATCATCTTCACATTAAAGAAAATCACAACAAGGTCTTTACAATGCTCAATCATAACTCAATTTCGTCCGCTAAGGTTTCTCCGTTGAGTAGGTCAACCACATAGTTAATAATTACCCCCCTTGCACCGTATGAAAATCACCAACCTTGTTCAACTCAATGGCAAGATCAAAATTAAAATATTACAAATTAATCAGCCAGATCTATCTCATACTAAACATGTGATTTATACGGTAAGACTTAGATCAATGGTGCACAAAGTTTAGTCCTTAAACATTACCAAAGTGAGACTTTCACATCCCTCAAAGTGAATCCACATTTCCTCCTTTACTGCACGATCACTCGCCCAAGTGAAAATCAATTTTGTATAACAAACACCAATGACACACCAATGTCATGACACTCAAATTTTATAATTATGGCACCAACCACGATTCAATATCTCATTAAGTCAAATTAATTCATTGATCACATGTGATGATGAACCTAACGAGACTATAAACATGGCTAAGCAAATTAATCGTACAACCCATGTGACAACTAATATGGCATCACTAAATAATTTTTCATCCTATGATGACAATAGAATCATGGTATTCAACTTATCAAGGTGAAGTTAATCAAATTGAACAATAACTACTACAAACAAATGTTTGTAAAAAATAGTGAGGCACATATGATCAAAAACTAGGTATCATATGATCAAAAGACAAGACTTACCTTGGCCTTACTTAGTTATGAATTCTTGATCTTCTGGTTATGCTTCTGCTCTTTCAGATGCGCAATCTATCGATAGATAAAACGAATGAGGCACAGAATAAAATCAAATAAAATTCAAATAAACTTAAAAACTTTAACACCAGAACCAAAAGATAAAGCTCGATTTTAGATGAATTTAGAAAAAAGAACAGGGTCAATCAGAGCTAGGACAAAGAAGAACAGGCTCTTGAAAAATTAAATATAAACGAAATTATTGGAAAAATAAAAAAGTTACTATTATGTCGACTCGGTTCACAAAAAAGCTAGTCTACGGTGGACTCGGCGTATAGAATAGTGCGTGATGACTCAGCTTGCTGATGTGGTGGCTAGAACTGACATGGCTGACAGATACCAGATAGGGCTAATGTAGCAGCTGAGCTGGCAAGGTGACGTGGCTGACACGTGGTGCTGACGTGGTATGTGACAGGGCACTTGTGTCGATTCGGGAGCTGATGTGGCCGACACATGGCAAGACACATAGCGACACGTCGAATCTAGGGCTGAGGTGTGTAAGTTCAAGCTCTATTATGTTGGTTTTGGTGATAATAACAAATACTTTTGTGAGACTAATGTGTTTGATTGATTATGATATGGTTTAGTCTCATTTGGATGAAATGGTGAAATCAAAGAGGTATGCATTTGATACTTACATTTATTTATATCTTAGTGCATTCCTCGGATCCAAAATATAGATTAAACTCCACCAAAAAACTAAAATGAATATGTGCATATACTTCTATTATATATTCTTGTATACACACATTTAGGGGGAGTCTACTCTATGCACACATGTGATTTATTAGATGATATGTCATGTATAGCTTCTATTCCTTGCATGTTATCTAAAGTTAGTGTATCTACTTCATGTGAGGATTTAATTGACATACCTTGTTGTTCTCAATTAGATACTTTTACTTCTTTTATACTTGTTGAGACTAATCTTGTAGAGGAAAAATAATAAGCTTAAGGCCCAAATCACCAAGTTGAGCAATAACTTGGAGAAGTGCTATAAAGAGAAAGCCTCTCTCGATGATATCTTGAGCAAGCAACGAAGCTTGAATGATAAGACAGGAATTGGCTTCATCTCCAAGAAGGAGAATAGCAAGACAAGGCACAACGCAAGACACACGAAGAATGTCAAGTGCGTTGGTTGCAATGAGACGAGTCATTTCGCCTCTGAGTGCCCCAACAAGGTAGATGACAACGAATCATTTCGATCAATGAAGAGGCAAACCGGCAATGAGCAAGATAAAAAGATAAGAAGGGGTAGCAAATGCCAAACTTGCTACAATTGCCGAGAAAATGGACATCTTAGTAAGGATTGTTCCAAAGGTAACACTCCTAAGCCTATTATCTATAATGATCATTACTTGCTTAGGAATGCTTAAGATGGTAATGCGTTTGCTAAAAATGTTAGTTCACATAAAGTTATTGCTAGGGCCATTTGGGTGCCCAAATTTATTGTGGCTAACATTTATAGACCCAACCAAGTTTTGGGTACCAAAATGCGTTTAAAGACTTAATAGGTATTTGGAGAGGCATTGGAGGCTTGGCTTATTCATGAAAAGGTGAATTCCACCATATGCAAAATAGAAGCCAAGTTTGAGGATGATCATTCCATATCAATAACTAATGCCATCTCAGTAACAAGTATTTACATTTGATATATTTAGCCCTTGCCTTGTGTGGATTGCATTACATGAAAAATCTTTAAAGAAGGGTGCTCTTGCTCTTGTTCTAAAAGTTCATTATTGTAATCATGAGTAAGATGTAAGTGGCATATTAAGCAGGAGTATTAAACCATAATCATGTATATCACATCTCTAAGTGTGCTCAAATTAATTAAGTTCTAGTATTGATTTTTTTTAAAACAAATTATGCCATTTAGCCAAAAGGTCAAAATTTTGAAATTATTAGTATATCTTTGAAAAGCTAGTTGGAAAATGTATATAAATGCATTTCAAAGGTTTTCCAAAGGTTTTGGCTTTAGAAAAACATATTTCAAACAAAAATGAGTTTTCAACCCAAAACTAGCTATGTAGTATCTTGTTTTGGCTTTAAATTTAAAAATTGGCCAAAATCAACTTTATAAAGAATTTAAAAATAAGTTCAATACCAAAAATCTAAAGTTGGCTATTTCAAACTTTATTAGTATTCAAAAGTTTTCCAAAAAGCCGACCAATCAAAAGTTATTTTGATTTAAAACTCGTCCAAAATCTTGAGTTGACCTAAGTGGTCATAATCTAGCACTTAATTGGGTTTTGTCTTTTGAGATAAAACCATTGACATACATTAGCTCATAAGGGTATTTATAACTCATACATAAAACTGAATACTTAAGATACCCTCTATTGCTCATTTTTGCAATCTTGAAGAGTTTATTAAAAATGAGCTTGTTTTGGAAAAATAAAAGCTTAATTTCTTAAATCTATATTAAAAAGGAATTTAATCTTGGCATATAGTTGGAAATTCTCCACAATATTATAAACTTTGGAGCAAGGTACAATATTATAACCTTTATTCTCCTCTGAAATCCAACTCTTGGTATGCTTCCAGAAAAATCGAAACTAAGCTCTAGTGGTACTTCCGCTTTGTAGTACTAGTGGCAGTCAAACTATGGTACTACCAAATTTTCTAGAAGATGGCTAATTTGTCCAAAATTTGTTGATTCCAATTCTCTCAGCTATTCTCTTTACTACTCAAAGTCAAGTTGATCTCTCTTATCATTGCTAGCTACCCTTGTGTAATCTTTTGACTCCATATGCCATTTTGCTCCTTAGGCTTCTATCATAAAATGGCATTATCTCTAAAGTGGTAGCCCTTTTGATCATTTTGACCTCGGCATGAACTTTCACTGTTCTTCTCAAGTGATATCATCTTTTCTTTTCAAAGTGGTATCTAATCTTTTCTCTTGCCTAGCAAAATCTTCTCTTAACTAAGCTCTTTTACATAATGTCTCTCTTATATGGTATCCACCTTTATAAGTGGATCAAGTCTCTACAATTAGAATTAATTATACTTGGTATCATTTATGTTCACAAGTATGTTACAAGTGGTATCTTATATCATCACAAGTGGTATAAAAGTTAAAGTGGTATATGGTTTTTATGAAAAGACAAGATAACCACAAAAGGTTAAAAAGCACCAATTATGGATAAAATATTTACAAGTGGTATTCTTGATTTTTAGTGCTAGATGACATAAGGAGAGAAAGTATAGAAAAGGAGAATAGAGCAGAGTCATTTGTGTGTCAAAGGAAAAAGAAAGAAGTGCCAAGTAGACCCTTTGTATAAGGGGGAGCTTTTCTTTGTGAAAAAAAACATATATAGTATTTTGGGCTTACATAAACAAAAAGAGGTAAAGTATTAGTATTGGAAAAACTATTTTACCTAATTTACCAAAATATTTTATAGATATTGAGAGTGAATATGTTTCATTCTTATTTGCTTGATTTGGTGTTCATGGAGTGAAAATCTAATAATATGCAAGTTTAGCCCTTTTTAAAATGCCTCTTTGGTCAAAAGTCAAGAATCTTGTTTAAAATGCCCAAATTTATGAAAAACTAAATGAAATGACTTAAATATGTGTTTCAAATGTTTTCCAATACTTTTAGAGTAAAAATTTCTATTTTAGAAATAAAATAGAAAATTTGGCCTCAAATTGATCTTATATGATCTTCTTTTTGAATAAAAAAATATATTTCCATAAATCAAAATATATTGAGTTTTTGAAAAAGTTATCAACACCACACTCATAGAGTTGGTCATTTCAAACAGTTTTGTAGTTCAAAGTTTTTACAAAAGACTAATCATTGAAAAGTTATAGCCATTTGAAATTCACCGAAAATCTAGTCTTGACCCAAAATGACCTATTCTTGCATATTGTGAGTTTTGCTATTTAAGCCGGATTTCTTTGTGTATATTGGCTTGAAATAGTATTTCTAACTTATACAAAGCTAAGAGAGCAAGAAACTCCACGAATTTCAAATTATATTGCATTTTGAGCCTTTGGTGCACAATCAATCCATCCTCACACACACAAAAGGTATTTTACCATATCTTTTGAAAGAAAATCCTTTTATCAAGAATTATTTTTGAAAAATGTTTTAATTAGTCAAAATTTAAAATCTGGAAAGTTTCAAAAGATTTGGATCTCTTTTGAAAGGGATTTGCTTTTCGGCTCTCTTTTTGCAAAAGGATTACAAAGAAAACTCAATTTAGCATAACTCTTGAATGGAGACTCCTTTTTCAAAAATTCTTGTTGAAAAAATTTCTTAGGATTTAAAAGTTTGTTTCTTCAAAATTTGAAAGCATTTCATCTTCATTTGAGAAAGTTGTGCACTTTTCTGTTTTTGACAAAGTGCTGAAAATTCATAATGTCGCATAGCTTTGAGCCGATTTATGATTTTCATATCTTTAAATATGCTCATAATTTGAGGTAGGTATAATTATGACATTTGATCCTCAGATATTGGTCTACTGACAAATTTTCTCAGATTTTTTGGACTCTTGTAAGTCAGCTTTTCAGCTAGCTTTTGAAGCTCAATTGGAATGCAAAAACTTAAAAATCTACAACTTCTATTGGAATATCCAAACCTTCAAGGAAACTATCAAGAGTATGATTTTTGAATATGTTTCAAATATCTTTTCAAGTAAGTAAGCAAACTCCAAAATTAGTCATATGTATCTATTTTCGTACTTTTATGACCACTTTATGATGAATTAATTGGTATCAACCTCTGTATGTTGGAGATCTTCATTTTAGCAAAATTTGCTTTTTCTTTACTTTTTGGTGATAAATGCCAAAAGGGGGAGAAATTTTGCATAATGGCATTGATATAAAAAGAGGGAGAATTGATAAAGGAAAAAGGGAGAAATATACTTCAAACTTGAACAATGCCAAAATGGGGATTTCACCAATAGTCTTTAATTTGCTATCATGTGTTCGTGTTCATCCAAATGCTATTATTGCTAATAGATTTGTCGTTAGCATTGATTAATGTTTTTTTCCACATATATTGGGATCTCTACTTTGAAACATGTCCTTGAGTATATAAAACTTGTGTAGTTCATATATACTCACATTGACAAATATTGCTTTATACTCAATTAGTTGATTTTGGGACTAACGTGATTGTTAAGTGTTTGAAATGTTTAGTCCCGGAATTCATTTGACTATCTAAAGATGCATGTAAAGATTGATAAAAAAAATCAATATGGTTCGAGACAAAGGTCAGCATGCATTTGAATTTAAATTCTAACATCAACTGTGCTCTTTCAGGAAAATCAAAAATACCGCAGTGTTAAATGCGGAACTACCGGGGTGTGGTAGTACCACAATGCAAATAGCAGAACTACCGGACCACGGTAGTACTGGATTTTCAGCGATACATTTTTTCCAGAGAGCACCCCCGCTGTAGACTTAGACTCACTAAAATCAGTAGTACCGGAGTTACCACGGCGGAACTACCGCAGTGCGGTAATACCGCACCTTTCAGTGAAACTACTGATGTTCGGAAGTATCGGCTTATCCCAGCGGTACGTTTTTTTTTCATAGAGCACCCCTTGAAATACTTAGTCTCTCTGAAAACGGTAGTACCGGAATTTGAATGGCGGAACTACCACAGAGCGGTATGATCGCAACTCCTAAGCGGTACTACCGAATAGCAGTACTACCGGACTTATAACAGCGGTAGTACCGCATTTTGAGTTTAAAGTTTTATATTCAATTATTTGTAATTGTGGTGGTTATCATCAATTACCAAAGGAAAGATTAAAGAATCTAAACACACCATTATAAGTTAATGGTATATTTTTGGTAATTAATGATAATCATATTATAGGACTAACTTTTTCATAAGTTAGATGAATAGGTAATGTTCCATGATGATGAAGACTTTGGATGACTTCATATGTTAAAGATCATTAAGTAAAGGTTCGAGATGGAAAATAGTTTCATGAGTTGAAGGCCATCAAAAGAGGATGCGTCGTGTGTTGATACATATTAAGATCTCGAAAAGGAGATGATCATGAGTTGATAATCAAATCAAGAGAAGACAATGACCCAGACTTGAAGTGAAGATGTGAATCATCAAACTTCAAAGGGATGCTCAAGGCAAAGGTATGACTAGTTAGGGTTAAGGATGTGTTCCCAGTCTTTTACCGGTCTTGGTTTTTGGTTGGAAGACCGGATTGCTAGTATAGGTTTGCCGTACTATTAAAAGGGGTCTTGTCTAGTAGCTTGACTCTCATCATGTGTTGATAGCTTAATCTTTCTTACTCTAGCTCTCCATGGTATGATACTATTATTTGCGAATGTGTTTTGCAAATAGTTGAGACTCATGCAACTGATCCTTACAACATGCGACTATACTTTGCAAATATGTTTTGCAAATGGTTGAAATCCATATACCTTTTCCTTGTGATATAATCTAATTTTGCAAATTGTTGGAGGTTATACATTATCCCTTGGCATGGTCTAAGATTGTTTTATTAGATTTAGACCGTAATAGTGACTCCTTAGATCTCTTGTGATTTCTGCATTAATCAAATTTGTTTGAGATCATGCAAATAAATGAGTTATGTAGTCCTCTGAATAAGTTTTCCATAAAGTCCAAGATCACTCAATTCTGATATTGGAGTCAAAAGTTATGACCATTTTCCCGATTATCGTCTATGCTGAAATCGGTAGTACCGTACCTACATGAGGAACTACCGCAGTGCGGAAGTTCCGCACTTTACACGGCGGTAGTTCCGCACTTTATTTTTCAATGACTATTTCTGACGCTCTAACATAGCCGTTACTATGTGCTACAGTAAAGTGCGGTAGTTCCGCACTTTGTACGTCGGTAGTTCCGATTTTTTTGATTTTTTTTAGGGATTAGGTTCCAACGGCTAGTTTTTGTGTGTAGGGTATAAATACCCACTTGTGGCCGGTTGGAGAGTATTCCTTGGCACCTCATTTCACTCTCTTCAACTAGTGTAAGCTTCTCCACTCCATTGTATATGTGTTGCATCTTGTGAGCAAGGAGAGAGGTCTCTAGTTGCATGTGTTGCATCTAGAGGTGGATTTTGTATCTACTTGAGCTTGTGCGTTCGTTGAACATGGTGAGAGTCAAGCAAGAGGCTTAGCTTATTACTCTTGAAGTTTGCCAACTCCTAAACGGTGTTGGAGACATCGTGCGCGGTGATCTTCTCAAAGAAGGTTGTGAGAAGATCTAACGTGTTGTGAAGATTGGAGCTCATCTACCCGGAGCGGGAAATAGATACCACTAATGGATTTGAGGTGGAAGGCTTAATTCGTGGAGCCGATTCAATTCGTTTGGGCTTACCTCAACGTGGATTAGGGGAGACCGGCAAGTCTCCGAACACCACGGTAAAACATCGCATGTCATTTATGGTTTGTTTTCTTGTGCTCAATTTACATTCAAACAATTTACATTCATAGAATTAAATTGATTGCTTGTCACCTTAGGATTGCAAACATTTGACATAGGCATAGATTGTTGGTGTACTTAGGCGAACCTAGTTGTTTTAGGCAATATTTGTGCTAAATCAATTTAAGTTAAACTTCCACATTATCTACGTTGTTTTGATCACGTAGGTTTGACCACGTTGGTTTTGACCACATAGGTCTCAACCACTTCGGTTCCGACCACGACAGTTCGACCATGCTGGTTTCGATCATATAGATCTCGACCACATTAGTTCAACCACGCTGGTTTTGATCAAATAGATCTTGACCACGCTGGTGTGACCACACTTGTTTCGATCACACAGATCTTGACCACATCGGTTTCGACCATGCTGGTTCGACCATGCTAGTTTCGATCATACAGATCTCGATCATATTGATTCTAAGCATGATGGTTCGACTACGCTGGTTTTGACCACACAGATCTTGACCACGTTGATTCCGATCATGTTGGTTTCGACCACTCTGGTTCGACCACATCAATCTTCGATCACGTCAATCTTCAACCACATAGGTCATCGACCATGTTGATTTTTGACCTCGTTGGTTCAACCCAAGCGGTTCGACCATGTCGGCAGTGACCACGCTGATCGACCACATTGGTTCTCGACATCATTGATCTTCGATCACATAGGTCTTCGACCACATTGGTTCAATTAAGTTGGTTCAACCAGGTTGGTTCTCGACCACGTAGGTCTTCGACCACCAACTAATGCGGTAGTGTCGTGATCACAATGCCAGTAATTTTGTTTGGCGAAAGTTCTGATTGTCCTGATAAGTACATATACTTCAACAGATTTTGCAAAACACATTTGTAAATTATAATATCATGCACACAATTATTATCCATGAATCCCAACAAGTTGTAGAACACACTTGCACACTCTTGGAATCATAACACAAGGTAGGAAACATGGATTTCAAACACTTGCAAAACACATTTGAAATTTATAGTTCTATATTACAAGGATTCAACACATGAGCCACAATTACTTGCAAAACACATTCACATATATAAGCATCATGCTATAGAGAACTAGTGCAAGTGAGGTTGAGCTATCAACATATGATGAGACTCAAGCTACTAGACATAATCCATCTTAATAGTACAGCAACGTATACTAGCAATCTGATTTTTCCAACCAAACACCAAGACTGTACAAGATTAGGAACACATCCTTAACTCTAGTTAGTCATACCTTTGCCTTAGCATCTTCTTGAAGCATGATGACACACATCTTCACTTCAAGTGTGGGTCTTTATCATGATATGCATTAACTCATGATGCATCCTTCTTGATGGCCTTCAACTCATAAAACCATCTTGCATCCCGCATCTTGATTTGATGATCTTCAACACATAAAACCATATCAAGTCATCATTATTTATGGAACCTAACATATTCATCCAACTCATGAAAAATGTTAGTCCATAAATCAATTGTCATTAATTACCAAACTTTACCATTAACTCATAATGGAGGGACTAGATTATACAATATTTTCTTTTTGGTAATTCATGATAATATCAACAAATAATGAAATAAAAGATGCTTTACGAGTATACAACATGTGCACAATAATTGTATACTCTAATATAAGCTTCTTAGGTAAAGCTTACTCGTCCGGTTATCAGTAATCATCCAACCATTAACATATAATTGAGGAACTAGATAACAACTCGATTATGAGTATATATTAACTAAAGAAGCTATATATGCTCAAGAGATATGTTTCAAAGTAAAGATTCTTAATATGTGAAAAAGAGGAATATGTATCAAAACTAATGAAATCTCAAAACATAGAGTGAACTCTCTCTAAATATGTGCATACAAGAATATATAATAAAAACATATACACATATTCAAATTTAACTATTTATGGAGTTCAATCTATATTTTGAACCCGAGGAATGCACTAAGTTATAAGAATGTAAGAGTCGAATGCATACCTCTATGATTTTCACATTTTCTTCCAACTAAGTAATATCATAATCAATAAACACGTTAGTCTCACGGTAACATTTATCATTTATCACATCCAAATATGACTAAGCAATATCATACTAATAAACATATTGGTTCACAATTGTATTTGTAATTATCACCAAAATCAACTTAATAGAGCTTGAACTTACAATCTCCCCCCTTTTCGTGATTGATGATAAATCCATTAACTATACTAACATTTGGATGAAAATGAACAAATGATAAAAATTTAGATTATTCATGCATATCACAAAGCAAATGCGGGAGAGAAGGTGAAATTACAAGTATCCAAATATGTTAAATTTAATTTTCTTTTTGACAAATTGTTCTCCCCTTATACACTATTTTTCGTTTTTGCATTATTCAAATTTAACTCCCCTTTTTGGCGACTCCCCCTTTTGGCATTAAACTTTAAATTTAACCAAGGCTATTATGCATTCTTCTCCCCTTTTTGGCATTGATCCCCAAAAAACAAGGAAAAAAAACAAATTAAGCCAAAATAGAGACTTGACATATAACATGGTCACAAAGAATATTAAATAGATACATATGACCAATTTGGAGAGAATAAGGTAACTACAAGAAAAGATACTTGAAATATATTCAAATAATCTTA
Source organism: Melocanna baccifera (assembly GCA_036346265.1). Lineage (NCBI taxonomy): Eukaryota > Viridiplantae > Streptophyta > Magnoliopsida > Poales > Poaceae > Melocanna > Melocanna baccifera. The sequence continues at coordinate 56,253 of JAYEVJ010000187.1, forward strand.
CTCTTTGAGAGCTCCTTCAAGGCTTTGACATTCCAAGTGAAATGCAGATTTTTAGACTTTGACATTTCAATTAAGTTTCAAAAGCTAGGTGAAAAATAGACTTACAAATGACCAAAAATCTGATAAAAATTTGTCAATATAGATCAACAATAGATGGTCAAAAGTCATAATTATACCTTCATCAGATTATGAGCCTATTAAAAGATATGAAAATCATAAATCTGCTCAAAAACATGTAAAACTCTGAATTTTCAGCACGAACACCAATAAGCAAAAGAGAATGAAACACATTCATTCACAAGATCCATTAAATATTTTGGGCAAAGAGGTAAAATAGTTTTTTCAATAGTAATACTTTACCCCTTTTGCTTTAGTAAGCCCAAAATGCTATAGAGGTTTTTCACAAAGAAAAACTCTCCCTTACAAAGGTTTCACCTAGCATTTCTTCTTCTCCTTTGACATGCAAAGGATTCTCCTCTACTTTGTTTTTCTTCTCATTTCATATTTCTCCCTTTAAATTTTCTCTCCATATGTTATCTAGCACCAAGAATCAAAGATTTCTTATTTTCTCCATAATAGGTGCCTTTTAACCTTTTGTGGTTCTTTTCTCTTTTCCATGAAAGATATATGATACTTTGATATTTATACCACTTATGTTGACATTAGATACCACATATGTATAATATCACTTTAAAAAATAAATGATACCAAATATAATTAATTTCAATTGTAAAAACTTGATACCACTTATGAGCTTGAACGATATCAAGTATGATTAAATCCATTTGTAAGAAACTTGATACCGCTCATGAGCATACATGACACTAAGTGTGATTGATTTTGTTTGTAAAAACTTAATGCCACTTGTATGATCAACTAGTATCCCACACAATCCATTTGATCTTCCCTTGAAAGATTGAAATCCACTTATGAATACCATTTTTAAATTCATCTTGAATAAATGAGGTATCACTTTTAGATCACTTGTAAACCATTTGAAATAACCTTGAGAGGTCTTCATTGATTTTCTCTTGATATTGTTGAGGGGAATACCACTTGTAGGAAGATACCACTTGAACAGAGAGAATGATATCATAGGGGAGATACCACTTGTAGGAGTGGATACCATATAGGAGAGAATGATATCATTTGAAAGAAGAGAATGATATCATTTGAGAAGATAAGAGTGAATCTTATACCGAGGTCAAGATGATCAAAGATGTTGCCGCTTTAGAAAGAATGTCATTTGTATGAAAAAGTATCACAATATAATCAAAATGACATCTGAAGTCATAATGTCATATTGTGATCAAAATGACATTATCACAATATGGCTATCGCGTCCATGGCAGATTGTTAGGTAGACGATCAAGGATTCTAGGTGAGATAGTGAGCTCAAGTATGGTACGAGAAAGGTGAGAAATATTAAAGGCAAGTTCAAACGGTGGGATGACACCATATAACTTGAACGGGCCAAGTGAGCCGTGGTTCAGTAGAACCGGGATATGAGAGACTTTGTGGCAGGTGGGAAGCTAATGATGCACCTACACATGGTAAGCATGACGATTGCTTGCAATAGGAGGTGAAGACAGGGTTAACAAATGGTATTTTGGTAGTTTGACCAAAGTACCAGAAAACACCTTGGATCAAAACTACGGTACATGGGTGACACATTGAAGAGCAGTTTAGGTTAAGGTGTAGCTGAGTTGATCGAGACGGTTCAAGGCTAAAGATTTAGCGAATATGAACTTATACGTTTTGAAAAGCGTGCATAAGTGAACTTGCGTAAGTAAAATCCATGTGTATAGGGTTAACAGGTTTCCTCTATTGTATTAGTGGATAGGATCACTAAGGGAAGTAGGTGGCTAGTTTTCCACCTATAAAAGGGGGTTGGTATGAAGATATGGGTATCCATCCAACCTCTCTCTCATGTGCTCTCTTACTTTTAGGGTTAGGGTTTAAGAGTAGAGCACCTGGTGTGCTTTTTATCCTCCAAGATGGAGTGGGTATAAAATCTCCTTCTCAAGTGGCAATATATCAATCTTGAATCATCCTCATGTCTATTTCTCTGTCTGATTGTTTTGATTTGCTCTTGTTTTGAGTTGGTTTTTCATCTCTACTTAACCCTATCTTTATCTGAGAGTTTTTAGCCTGATTTTGTCAATGCTCTAACTTCCTGTGATATGTGGGAATATATCTAAAGCTATCTTGGCCATCATCCATCCACGAGTAAATTGTATTCACCGATTTAAATTTTTGATCAGTTTTGGTGCAATATGTCTTGAAACTAAAAAAGGTCTCAATTTTGGTAATGTTTTTCACGATCGTTTGTTGGAATAAGTTCATGATATTCTAGAGAAGATTTCTGTAAATGTTCATGTCATTTGGATCTACGAATAAAAAATTACGTGGATTTTTCCTTCGTGAAACGAAGATGAAATTTCTATTCATCCCCTAATTTTACTAGTCTTGTAAGATCACTCTGATTTTATTTTGACCACACTACTCTTGTAAGACCACACTGATCTTATTTCGACCATACTAGTCTTGTACGACCATGCTAGTCTTGTAAGATCACACTGGTCTTGTTCGACCATACATGTCTTATTTCAACCACATTTGTGGTTCGACCACACAGGTCTTATTTTGACCACATTATCTGGTTCGACCATACAGGACTTATTTTGACCACATTATCTAATTCGATCACTCAGATCTTATTTCGACCACATTGGTCTTCGACCACTACTCTTATTTTGATCACATATTGGTTTTCGACCACTCCGGTCTTAATTCAACCACATTGATTTTTGACCACTCTGGTCTTTTCGACCACTAGTTTTTCTCTGTCAAATCAGTCTCTGTTGATTTATTCTTTACTCTTGATCTTCATACCTTTTCATAACTATTGGAGTAAATATTAGAAAATACTTTTGAGAAAATTTGAGGCACCATTCGCCCCTCTCTATCGCCATCTTTGGTCCTATAAATAACATGTTTATGCGCAAGAATAACAAGAAAGCTTGACCACAGTTAGCACAAGCAATCAAAAACCAGCCCTAGCTACCAGTAAAAAGCTACAAATCCTGATTTCTAAATTAGCCAATTTAATCAAGAAAAAAAATTAAGAGGGGGTAGCCCAGGCCCCAGGCAGTAACAATGTGCAAGACCTAATGCACTTCGTTGCACAAACCTCATCTGCAGGCGAGGTCACAAGCAAGGTTGTTAATATCGCGATACGTATCGTAGAATTGTGCAATTCTACAATCCTATCGTGGCCGGATGATACATGTCGCAATCCAGACCATAGGATCCCTAGAAGCACGACACAGAATGGATGCTATGCGATCCCTCGCTCGAAAGAAAAAGTAGCCATTTGATTCGATCTAACAGCAGTAAATGAATGCATGGTGCGTCTGGCTGAACCTAAACCCTCGAAGACTGAGAGAGCGGCGGCTTCGATGAGTCGGTCTCCACTCTCCAGAGTCCAGATCTTATCTCTGATATCTCCCTTCTCTAGAAGTCCAGATTTGGTGCTATCGAGCCTGGCCTCCTCAAGCCATGACCGACGGCGCCGTCGTCGTGTAGTCACGTTCCCCAGCGCCGCCTCGTCGATGGGATGCCTCTACAGGATGATGTGGGGAGGCTCATCGTCGCGCAATTCCAGTGGCTTGATTTCCTCGTCGATGCTGATGCTTTCATCGCTAAGCTTGTGGAGGTGCTATTGGTGGCGCCATCCCGACTTAAGGAGATCATCGAGACGCTCCCAGAGATTGTGGGTGACCAGATGCCACACTTACTCAAGTTCTTGCTGCTGTCTACTACGCCAGTCAATGTTGGGAGAATTATATCGCAGATCCGTGAGCAACTGATGTTTGTCGGTGTGGTGGATCCACGGGCTATTCGGAGCAAGAAGCTGCAAGGGAAGGCATCGGCCAATGGCACTGATGGGGCAATCCTTGATGCCTTGAGATCAGGCCTTCGATTTAAGAATGTAGGTGATTTGAATCTTGAGTTTATCTTGCAACGCAGTCCTGCGCATCTAGGTTTCAACTGGGCTTTGCTTTCTTGTCAATGCAGATGCTTTGCGAGGCTTTCTTGTCAATGATCAAGCTATCAACGATGATCTTCTGCCTGTAAAATGGAAGTATGGAACTATGAATATGAATATGAAGTCTGAACTCTGAACCTACACTACAGGAAGCATCCTTGATGCAAACACGGACATTCTTTAAACCTGCAGGTACATCATGTCTAATTTAGTATTAAAATACGAGCAATGAAATAAGCCAATATGCAAGTATTAACTACTAAGCATTACAAATAGTGGAACAAATAAAAAAACTACCTAAGATTTCGGTAGTTATTTTGCTGTGCAAGCTGCCTGTACAGTGCCCTGTTGCGGCAAAAAAGCTGTTAAGGCTCGAATCAACATTGCTTTGATTATAGTAGTTAATAGGTTCAAAATTAAAATAAGTCAATTTTGAGTGAAAAATGTTAATGAGGCTCGGCTCGATAGTGGCTCATTAGCTCGAATTTAAAATAACAACTTCATAAATAAAATATTTTTATGTCGAACTATGTCAATTTTAAAAGAAGCACGATAATAACTCGTTAAGCTCGATATCCAGCCCTGCCATCGCCCAACCAAGTATACCTTCCTTCAGATACAGGAGAAATTGTGACACAAGTATAGTCTTATCGTCCATAACATACGGAGGAGCTAAAAAAACCAAAGGGAAGTCATTTATCAAAATCAAAAGGGGAGAGATACCTTATTGTGCTGCCAGAGAGAGAATCCAAAGCATAATCGGCAATATCTGTAGCAGCCAACTCGGCTCGGCTGTACAGCGAAGAAGAATACGGGCAACATCAAGAGCAACATTTCCCTGGATGTAATCAATAACATGACAGAAAACAAATATTACATAAAGGGGTAGAAATATTTAATTGGGCACATGATTGAACACTCATGTCCATTTTTCCATATTAATACATTTCTTTTGCAGCAAGGTTACGGAAACAAATGAAAGTTTTTTTGTATGATGTCACCCCAAAAGAAAGATAATAAACACAGTAAAGTACGAATTTTTCTGTCCATCACAGCTATAAAGTGTTAGCATAGCAGACAACAGAAATTTCAAATGGAGGAGGCCATCAATTATATACTCATGGAAGATTGCTACATTAAGCTGCCAATGCTTTTAGAGAATGTAGAAATTAATCTGCAAATTTTGTTTAGTAGTTGACATATAATTCCGGTTTCTCAGATCAAGGACATGTTAATTGAGTAATTTTTTGTTTTTTAATAAACAGACAAAGGCATTGCTTAGTTGCCTTCATAGGTGATGATGCCATGATGATCGCAAGAACAATGACTCGTTGAGGAAGCCAGTCAGCAGAGATGGAATGCGATGCTTCCCAAAGAGAGACAATCATTACAAACGAACATAATGGAGAATACAGTGGAAAGAATAGCACTCTATCCCACGAAGAATGAACTGGAGCCACATGATACAGCAATTGACTTCAACAGGTAGGACTGAAATATGATGGGCATTCTTTCTCAGTGACCATTGACGATAATTGTTCCTAACTTTATTTTCAAGCTCTTCTGCTCTTGGTGTTGTGCACAGTGCAGTATTCCTGCTTTGATGTAAGGACTGGTGTTGTCTTGAATGACAAAAGTTACATTTTACATACACTCATACATGGTACTTAAAGATTAAATTAAGTAATGGATCAACAGCAATCTCTCAAGTTAAAATCAAATTACAGGTTAGATGTATTTCAAGTATAAATGAAAGTATGAATCAATTCTCTTGGTCCTAAAATGTTGGTACGCTGTTCAAATACTGATTTCTTGAAGTTACCGCCCAAAAACAACAGCAGAATCTGTGCTTTTCAAGTCAGGAGCCAGGTTGCACATGTCTGGGTGCCCATTATACCACCATACAAACTCTCGAGCTGAATGTATTCCCCTCAGATCCTAGATACAAAGATGACATTAGAAATAAAACAACCCACTTACATGATGAAGAAAGCAAAACATAAATCATATGATAAATTGATAACACTACATGAGCTTGCACATAGCTTGATATAAATGACAAAATGCTATGTCAATGGCATGTGACAGCCTGTTTCAGCATATGTGCATAACTTGTATTTTATTTTATTTTTTCATATTTTTGTGATACTTTTTCATGTGTGATTGTTGGGGATTACACAACCTTACTTGTTCCTTTGTCTTGGTGTTAATATCACTATAAACACCACATGCACTCACTGTTTCTGTCATATCTAGATACAACAACATTTGAGGGCTACATAAACAAATATCAATTTGTCAAAAATGAATAACACAAAGACTACAACTAAGATGATGTTTGTGCCCATCAAAATCTGTGGGAAAAAGATTGACTAAAAAGTCAAAATAAGTTATACATTCCCAGGAATACTAAGTGATCTATCACTTTCTGCAACATAAGCAAGAACAACCTGTTCAGCAGTAAAAAAATGTCAACGTTCTATTAATATAAGATATTCATAGAGTTATAGTTCAAAGAAAAATAGCTGTTCGGCGAAAAAGATAACATACAACATCATATGTCTTCCGAAGCTCTGATAGAGATACATAACTTCCAAGTGTTACATTCCCCAAGAATGAACAGCGGCTGTTTGCAGCTACACTAGAAAATTGGTTTACCACAATCAGTTGGAAAGTATAAGGAAAATTTAATCTTGTAAGAAATGTATTTAGTGTTACAAGTATGCATATTGAGAAGGCGAGTAAAATAATGAGGTGGCAAGGCAACTTGTAGCAGGTAATAGTTACTTGAGCAAAATAGAGAGCTGCATGTGCAAATATTGGTCTAATCCAAAAACAAGTGAAGAATTAGGAAGTAGCTCACCCCCTCTAAACCAAATGTGTTGCTTACTTTCTTGCAGTTACAGGTAGCGGTTGCTGATACAATAAATATCGATTGAATTTCTTCTCGCATTAAGATTTAAGACAACTGAAAGGAACGCTCACCTTTGTTTCTGGATGATCTGGAGCCACTCCAGAACGGACTAAGCCAAACGGTGTCGGCAGCCTATCAATTATATCCACTTGCGCCCCTTGATGACCCTTCAGCATCTGCTTAATCCACCAAAGGAACACTCGGTGAACACCATGGAAATGAAATGCGGAAAAGAACAAATAGCTCCCAAAAGGAAAAGCTTTGCAACAAATTTGCTTGTCCATGTTATTTTCCTTTTCTCGACGCAACATATGCAAATGGAAAGTTCCAAATGCATTGCTAATCAAACATGGTTTCGCATTTCATCTATTATTATAAAGCAATTAGTTCCGGATCCTAGCGCATTTGACGGATACACTACTAAACTAAACAAGTCCATCATTACCTCTACGCCTTAGCATTTTGGATGTGCATACACAGAATAGAAATGGATTCCAGCACATTTTATAACTACAGCACAGTGAAGGTTGAAAAAAGCACCCTATCGCTATGAAGGAAAGAACAAGGCGCAAGAACCCGATAAACCCGCCCCCAAACCCGCCAGCCACGTCTTGCGAAGCAAGAACGAAGAGAGAGGAGCCAAGGGAACCGCACGCCCGCACCTTGTCGGCCGTGTAGAATCAGGCGGGGCCGCTGCCGACGACGCAGACGTGGAGCGGCTGCCGCTCGGACACCGCGGCAGCGGATGCGGAGAAGCCCCTCGGCCGGGGGAACAGCATCAGCCTCCTCGCCTGGGGGAGGAGCAGCCCGCGGCCCATCTCGGAAGCGCCCCGCGTGGTTGGCCGCGCTACTCGGAGCCGGAGGAGGGGCGGCGTGGGCAGAGACGTGGACGCGCGGCTTCCCGGCGGCGACGGCGTCGAGGTGCCCCGGTTTCTTTCGACTTCTTGCCCGTTTCACGCCGCAGTTGAGGAGATTGCCGGCCCAGTTGGAGCCCAATCTGTGAAGATCTCTTTACGGGCTAGGCCAACTTGTTCGGCTGCGATGGTATACTTGTTCGGCTGCTCAAATCCTCTATCTCGCCTGGGATCTTTTGAGATATGGTTTTAACTTTTAGTTTATAATTTTAAAATTTTAATTATTCATAAAAATATAATATATAAAAAATAGTTATATATAATTTTGATCAGTATAACTAAAATTAGTATATTTTTTACTATAATTTTTCTATTAATTCTGTTTTAAAATAGAAACCAAAATCTAAGCCTAAGCACAAAAGAAATCACTCCACCTAATCCAAACTCTTAACGCACTCAATCCAGGTGGGTCAGGCGGCCGGGTGCGGCTCACGTGCCTTATGTATTCCAAGAATTCAAAAGCATGGTTCAAATGTATCTTTTGAACCAAGTATCTGATTCGCAACGTGTTTGAACCATCATATTTATTACGATGAATTCTACAAAATAAAACATATATTACACATATTTGATAATAACAGAACAAATAAAAAATTAGTAGACCAAACATGCATTTTTTTCTTGGCTTGCACTAATTAAATCTACCTTCTGTAACCCAGAAACAATTATTAGGAAACCAGGGATAAGGGTTTCCGTTTAAACGGATTCTTTCCGTTTAAACGAATCCCTATCCATATTGGGCACCTTACCCTCCCCTATAAATAGAGAGCCATATGGTGATTTTGTACCCAATGCATATGAAGCAATAAAGAAAGACCAGAGTTCTCTCTACTCTCTCTCGTGTTCAATCTATTATTCTGTCGCTTTGTGATTGATTCGTTCTTGTTCTAAGGAGGAATTGCTCGGATGGTCGCCGAGGTTCCTCAACACGTTATCAAGACGAATCGCTCCGGTGAACGAAGGTAATCATCGAAGCACTTAATAGATTGGTTTTCTAGATCGCTTTGAATTTGCTTTTTCTTGGCGTTCTAGATTGGTTTTCTACGGTGCAAATCCCTAATCTACCGCAAGCGGACTTGAAGTCGCCGCACAATGTCGATCGGTAGATTGCGAAGCGGGTAGATGTTGATTGCATCGTAGAAAGCGATGCAAATCCCTAATCTACCGCGAGCGGACTTGAAGTCGCCGCACAATGTCGTCGGTAGATTGCGAAATGGGGTAGATGTTGATTGCATCGTTTATGGAAAAGTTTTGTATGAATTTGTTCGATTCCGCATAATCATTGTATGAAAAAAAAGGGATTGGCGCCGTTGTTGCGCTGCATGCGCACCGCGCGCCGGCGCCGTCTGCGCCGCCGCCGCCAGACCTGCCCGAAGCCGGCGGCCGCCCCCAGCGGCCGCCTCCCGCTGCGGCTCCGCAAGGCCGCCGCCGCCGCCTATGCGCTGCGCCGCCGCGCGCCGCCTCGCTGGCCGCCTGGCAGCCGCCGCCGTCCCACGCGCTGGCCCGCCGCGACGACCGCCGCGCCGCGCCGGCCAGACGCTGCGCCGCGCCGCGCGCGCCTGCGCCGCCGCCGCTCGCGCGCGCGCCTGGCTCGCCTACACGCCGCCGCCGCACGCTGCGCGCACTTCGCCTCCCTCGCGCGCGCGCGCCGCCCCGCCCCGCGCCGCCAGCCGCCGCCGCCCGCGCGCGCCGCGCAGTCACGCCGCCGCACCGCACACCTAGGCCGCCCCTCCCGCGCCGCCGAGGCTGCCCCACGCGCACCGCTCGGACGCCGCCGCCGGTGAAGAGGAGGTAGGGAAACCCTACCTCCGTGAGTCTGCAGCGCGGGCGGGCCAAATGGGCCGATGGGTGAAAGAAAAAAAAAGGGGGCCCGGCCGAATACGAAAAGAAATTAGAAATTTGCGTATAATTTTCTCTGAATTGAAAATTTTCGTAAAACCTCAGAATACTGAAATTCTTGAAAATTTGTATTCTAGCATAAAAGGGCCTGAAGAACCCGAATTTTACATTATTTTCAGCATTTGAAGCTTATTTATTTATGCCATTATTGTTTTATATATTTTCTGCATTTATTTACTGTTTTGATTAATTGTAATTATTTAATTGCTTTTAATCACTGAAAATTAGCAGTAAATTATGGAAAATATATAGAAAATTATGAAACATTATGAGAACCTATTGTACCATTTATTTACCTGCAGTAAATAATTCCATGCATGTTTATCTGAAATAAACTTATATGTTCCGTTCATCACATGTAGATGACTGGCATCACGAACCGGGAGTTCGAGGAGCTTGCCCAGCATGGCAAGAACTATCTGACGTGGGCATCTGACGTCGAGATAGTACTTGGAGCCGAAGCTCGCGCAGCTATTGGGATTGGCGGACGGCATGACGCCAAACCTACACGAGGAAAATGATCGAGCACTTCATTTCTCGGGCACCACCTCCATTACTCTCAAGAATGAGTATATGGCGGAGAAAAGCGCGCTTAGCACTGGACCGCACTCAAGAAGCGGTTTGAGAGGCTCAAGTACACCATTTTCCTCAGCGAGCAGAGTGGATCGATCGAGGTTTGCCGATTTCAAGACGGTCGGGAGTACACCGCTTTACAGAATTTGTACCAATCTTCAACTCGTGGCAAGCGGATCACGGATGAGCGAGAAGATTGAGAAGACCTTGTCCACCTTTCACCCCAATGCTGTACAATCCGCCCGCAACTATCGTCAAGACGGCTACAAGGAGTACGCCGAATTGATAGATATGATGCAGGTAGCGGAGGCTCAGGACGAACTTCTCCGCAAGAATTACGTCACTAAGCCATTGGGGAGCTCCGCTGGCCGTGAAGCCAATACTGGGAGCTACAAGGTGCGAAAGCCCTTGATGAAAAGAAGGGGAAAGAAGGGTAAGACCGTTGCCCAGAAAGACAAGTCAGATGCTCCAAATGACAAAAGGGCTAAGGAGAGTGGCAAACCTTATGGCCAGCAGAACCAAGGTTGCTACAAATGTGGCAAATGAGGGCATTGGTCGCGGATTTGCAAAGCACCGCAGCATGTCATTGATGCCCACCAAGCCCAGAAGAACAATGGCAAAGGGCACTGAAACTCACTTTGCGGCGATTGAGGGGAGCATCTTGAGCAACTGCTCGAAATGATAGAGGTAGAGACCCTCCCCAGCAAAGACCCCTTACGACTTAGAGGCAGCCACCTCCATGATTTCTCTCGAAGAGAACATCACGCCTGAAAAGATAGCCGAAGAAGTCAATGACTTTCTAGTTGATTCCGTCTGATGCACAGAATGCATGAGACGTTAATTGTCATTTATTTTGCATGAAATGGACAAGTTAGAACTTGCATGGATGGTACTTTATTTTTGTCTTCTCGTAATGGTTGGATGATTTTGAAATAATTCATTCATTTATTCAGTTTATAATGGCATGAACACGTGTGGCTATATTATACCAATATTAAGGCGCTGCGGTGTACATCGCTCAAGACATGATTCAAAAGCTCGAACTATTACATCTCTCGCATGACAGATTAGGCCACCCAAGTCTTAGGATGATGAGAAATATAATTAACAATTCTCACGGGTATAATATTAATGTGAAGAATTTCCCGAATCATGAAGATTTTGTGTGCCCTGCATGTGCCACCGGGAAATTAATTATTAGACCCTCCACTCTGAAAGTGAATGATGAAGTCCCTGCATTCCTGGAACGCATCCAGGGAGACATTTGCGGTCCTATTCAGCCCATCTCAGGGCCATTTAGGTATTTCATGGTGCTCATTGATGCTTCCTCAAAGTGGTCATATGTGGGTTTATTATCCACAAGAAACCATGCTTTCGCCAAATTGATCTCGCAGATCATTCGCATCAGAAATGTGTTCCCTGATCATCGCATCAAGTCCATCAGAATGGACAATGCCGGAGAATTTACTTCAAAAGCATTTGATGATTATTGCATGGCGATGGGGATTGCAGTTGAGCATTCGGTACCGCATGTCCATACCCAGAATGGTTTGGCAGAGGCATTGATCAAGAGAATTAAATTTATTGCCCGACCACTTTTGCAGAATTGTAATTTGCCAGCTACATGTTGGGGACACGCAGTCCTACATGCAGCAAATCTCATCAACTTTAGACCTTCGGTCTACAACATCCATTCACCTATACAACTAGCGCAAGGGTCACCACCGAAAATTTCTCGTCTCAGGAGGTTTGGATGTAAGGTTTATGTACCTATACCCCCTCCATGATGAATCGCAATGGGCCCTCTCCGTAAGACCGGGATATCGTTGGTTATGAGGCGTATCCATAATCGGTATTTGGAACCCATGTCGGAGATTTGCATCCGCTCGCCACGATCGCATTTTTGATGAGGATAATTTCCCGACATTAGGGGGAGGAAATCAACCCATTGATGAAAAATGTCGGGAAATTACGTGGGAAGCCACGGGAATTCCTGCACATGACCCACGCACTAGTGAAACTGAAAAAGAGGTCCAGAAGATCATCGATTTGCAAGCATTAGCAAATCAACTGCCTGATCACTTTAGTGATTTGAAGAGCGTGACTAAGTCGCATGTGCCTGCACGCAATGCACCGGAGAGGGTTGAAATACCAAAGAAAATTGAAGGTATCCCTAATCCCGTCCAAAGGCCTCAGAATAAAAGGACGAGAACTCCGGCCCCTCGAATCCAAAGTAACCGGGGACGCCTGGCGAAAAAGGATAAGAAGGACTTATCACAGCCGATCACCGAAGTCCCCCAGAATGAGAAGGGGAGCCAGTTGAGACCTGGCACAAGTATGACACCTCCAGTAGAGGGCATACCGGATCTGAATATCCCCGTCGGCTCCGATGTGTGCGCACACATCGGAGCCGAAAAACTAAAGGGACTTGGCACCGCAATTGAAAGAAGCGATGCGCAAGATGAAGCTCCAGAAGAAGCAACTCATGAAGAAATAGCTATAAATTATGTGCACACGGAGAGTCCTAAACAGACAACGACCAATGTCGATATCTACTTCGCAAAGAAAATTACCACAATCATTGATCTTGATCCCGAGCCTGCATCGCTCGCTGAATGTAAGAAAAGATCAGATTGGGAAGATTGGAAGAAGGCAATTGCAACCGAATTGCTATCTCTGAACAAAAGAGAAGTGTTTGGGCCCGTATGCCGCACTCCTCCCCATGTGCACCCTGTAGGGCACAAGTGGGTATTTGTTCGAAAGAGGAATGAAAGAAACGAAGTAGTGAGATACAAAGCAAGGCTGGTAGCACAAGGTTTCACTCAACGCCCTGGAGTTGATTATGAAGAAACCTACTCCCCAGTCATGAGTGGAATTACCTTTAGATACTTGATCTCAATGGCAGTGAACTTGAATTTAGAAATGAAATTGATGGATGTTGTGACTGCATACCTTTATGGTAACTTGGATTCGGAGATTTATATGAAAGTCCCTGAAGGAATTCCTCTCCCGAACCAAGACAGAGCAAATAGAAATCTGTACAGTGTGAAGCTTAGAAAGTCCCTGTATGGACTAAAGCAATCTGGCAGAATGTGATATAATCGCTTAAGCGACTTTCTCTGCAAGAAAGGCTACACGAACAATAAGGACTGTCCTTGTGTATTTATACGACGATCCCAGAATGGATTCTGTATAATCTCAGTGTATGTAGATGATCTGAATATCATCGGGACAGTGGATGATATAAAAGAAGCAAGCTCCTACTTGGAGTCAGAATTTGAAATGAAAGACTTAGGCAAGACCAAGTTCTGCTTAGGCCTGCAGCTTGAGCATGTCTCTGGAGGAGTCTTAGTACATCAGTCGACCTACACCCAGAAGGTGCTAGAAAGATTCGGCTTTGAGAAAGCATTCCCATCAAAAGTACCTATGATCGGGAGATCTTTACAGCAAGAAAAAGATCCTTTCCGACCTAGGGAAGAGGGGGAGGAAGTCCTGGGACCGGAATTCCCATACTTGAGTGCAGTTGGAGCACTCATGTACTTAGCGAACTGCATTAGACCGGATATTGCATTTGCCGTGAACCTATTAGCAAGGTATAGTGCAGAGCCCACCAAAAGGCATTGGCAGGGTATAAAGGACATCTTCCGATATCTCCAAGGAAGTAAGTACCTTGGATTGTTTTACAGAAAGAATCAAGATCTGAACTTGATTGGCTATGCAGATGCTGGGTACCTGTCTGACCCGCATACCGCAAAGTCACAAACAGGCTATGTATTCCTGTGTGGTGGAACTGCAATTTCCTGGAAATCGTCTAAGCAAAGCCTTGTAGCTACCTCGACGAACCACTCAGAAATAATAGCGCTGTATGAAGCAGCACGTGAATGCGCTTGGCTACGCCGAATGGTTCACCACATCCAGCAGTCATGTGGAATGAACATTGTGCAAAACCCCACAATTATCTATGAAGATAATGCCGCTTGCGTTGCACAAGTACAAACGGGCTATGTGAAGAGTCATCTCACAAAGCATATCAACCACAAGTTCTTCTATGCTCATGAATTGCAAAAGATGGACGAGATTAAAGTACTGCATACTAAGTCTTGTGAAAATCTAGCAGATCTATTCACAAAGTCCCTCTCCGCATCTAGTTTTGAAAGGTGCGTGCGAGGGATCGGTATGATGAGACTTAGAGAAGTGCAGAATTCAGGGGGAGAATTCTCTCAAGTCCGTTAGTAAATCTTGATCCTGAAGATCAAGTACCCAAAGAATAAAAGTCCTGAAGACTAAATGAAGTTGGGTGAATTGTACTCTTTTTCCCTTGGCGAGTTTTCCTGAAGTTTCTCGACCAAGGTTTTTAATGAGGCAATTCGTGCAATCGCAGCATAACATGCATCATGTACTCTTTCTTCAAATTTTTCCCACTGGGTTTTTATGGAGTTTTAACGAGGCATGAGTATGTCGGATGAGTGCCCAAGGGGGAGTATTAGGAAACCAGGGATAAGGGTTTCCGTTTAAACGGATTCTTTCCGTTTAAACGAATCCCTATCCATATTGGGCACCTCACCCTCCCCTATAAATAGAGAGCCATATGGCTGATTTTGTACCCAATGCATATGAAGCAATAAAGAAAGATCAGGAGTTCTCTCTACCTCTCTCTGTGTTCAATCTATTATTCTGTCGCTTTGTGATTGATTCGTTCTTGTTCTAAGGAGAGGAATTGCTCGGACTGGTCGCCAGCGATGGTTCCTCAACAACAATAACAGAACCTGATATAGATGGTAAGTTAAGAAAAAAAGTCCATTTTACCCTCTTCAACTGTTGAAAAGTCTATATTTCAAACTACAACTTTAAATCCGGTAATCGTCCCCTTTGAACTATCAATACTATACCCCCTCACAACAATTCCACTCTAGTTTGTTGATGTGGCATCAATATAGACACTGCCACGTCGACGCCACATCAGCAAAACAAAGATACATTTGTTATAAGGGGATTATTCACATGGTACTGATAGTTCAGGGATTGGTTACCTAGTTTTGAAGGTGAGGTTTGAAATATGCGCTTTCACAATAGTTGAAATGTGTCAAATGAACTTTTTCCTCGAATTAGATAAGATTGATGGAGGACCCCGTCTAAGGACCTCAACTCCTTTTGAAAGTGGGGTTTGAAATACGCGCTTTCACAATAGTTGAAGTGTGTCAAATGAACTTTTTCCTCGAATTAGATAAGATTGATGGAGGACCCCGTCTAAGGACCTCAACTCCACTACCTCATCTCCCCCTCTGTCCCATGGTCCAATTTTTCTACGGCATCACCATGTCACCGTGTCCACGTCGGCTCCCGCATCCACTTCAATGTTCCTATCCAACCAATTAGCTTCATTCTGTTACAAAACCTAGAAGGTTCCAATGTGAGCAAATACTATAATTGTCCCTAATAGGTTTAGATTATAAATAGAGAGATCATTATACCATGTAATTAGATTTGAGAATTAATAAAGACTACGTTCCCTGGTGTTCTCTCTCAATTGGTGTCACTTCTATAATTGATCTACTTCGTCTTGGTGATTGATTGATTGCATTACAGTTTATCTGTTCTACATCAATTTCTTAACACATTATCAACACGATGCTTCTACGAGGTGCACGGTATGGGAATCGCGAACCAATCTATTATGTATTGTTATTCATGTTTTAATCTAGATTGATTCGATATTATCTAGCAATGCTATGTTTAGATCAATTTTGTGTTAATTGTCTCTAGCAATAGATTGATCTGAAAATTCTCTGTATTTAGATCTACAATACAGTAGATTGGGCATCTAGTTTCTAGTTCCTAGATCACATTGCATCCACATATTAGATTCTAGATCAAATCGGGAAATTTTGCTACAGCTGATCAGCCGCAAAAAGTTGGCTCAGCTGCCGCCACCGGACGACAAGCCTGACGCCGTCAAGTTGCGCTCGGAGCCGCCGAGAAGTCATCGCTGCATAGCCATTGGCCGTCGTATGGCCTCGACCATCCCAGCCACCGCACGGCACCAAACCCCGACGTCACCGCAGCAAAAGCTATGCCGGCCACCAAAGATCGTCGCCGCCCGGAGCTCGGCACCTCCACTGAAGTCGTTGCCAAGCCACCACCCATAGCGGCCACCGACAAACTCGCTGCCAAGCCACCACCCAAAGCGACTGCCATCGGTAGCCGCCCGGCAACCGCTCGCCGCGCTGGCCCCCAGCGCTCGAAGCGCCCACCATTGCCTCCATACGCGCCCGGTCCTGCCGGCCGTGGACGCGTTCGACCGCTACCGCCGGTCACCATCTCACTCCTCCACCAGAGCTGCTGCCCAAGCTCTTGAAGTCGCCGGCTATCACTGGCCGCCCCACGCTTGGCCATCTCCTTGCCGGCCGAGGCTGCTCCCACTGACGCAGCTGCTTAGCCACCGTTGCTCGTCGCACCGACCTCCAGCCCCCAAAGTGCTCACCGTCGCCTCCGCTTTGCAACCACTCCCACAATTCCTGGTTGCACCACCAAATGGATAGGCTGGCTAGGGTACAACCCTAGCCATCGAGTGGTAATGGGCTGGCGGTTGGATTGGTCCAAAACGAGCCGAGTTTTAGATGCAATAGAAAATAAAAGAGGTCAAAGAAAAAATGGGGGAACAGGATGGAAATTTCGGCTGGGGGTTATTTTGTATATGGGTCCCCATGTTTTTCAAAAATTAAGGAAAATCCTTATAAAGTTGATCTATAAATTTATCAAAATTGCAAATTTATCAAAATTGCAAATAAGTCCAGCAAACCGAATTTAGCTCTAAGATAATTAATTTATAGATTGTATGAGCTTGTTTACTGTTTCTTTTAGCACTTTGGTATTGTTATATGTTTCTAGAATTATTCAGCATATTATTTTCTACTTATTTAGTAATTCTAAAAATTATTTATTAATTAGCAAAAAAATTATTAAAATAATATGAGCTTGTTAAAATTTCTTATTAATTAGCAAAAAAATTGTTAAAATTGCTAGAAAATTTTAAAAAATCCTAAATAATATCTACTAAATAGATAAATTCCACACCTTACTGATTTAACAATATTCATGCTGTTTACATATAGTAAATTTAGTATTATGCATGAATAATGTAGAAAATATTTAACATCGCTAAGAAGAAGTTTGCCGAACTCACTCTAGACAGTAGCAACTACCTCACATGGGTAATAGATGCTAAGATCAACCTGACGGCCATATCACTTAGCACTGCCATAACCCCACCGGTAGCTGAGGCTCCTGCCATTCCAGATACCGCCAAATGTGTGGTACTATACTTCTTGAGGCACCACATCCACCTAGACTTGAAGTTTGATTATCTTCTAAAAGAAGAACCGCTAGTACTCTGGAACTCCTTGAAGGAAAGGTATGACCAGTAGAGATCTATCATACTGTCTGAAGCACAGCGTGAGTGGACCAACATCAGGTTCTAGGATTTCAAGAAAGTGTCCACATATAACTCTGCCTTTCATAAGCTTGTTGCCAAGCTTAGATTCTGTAACCAGAAGATCACAAATGCTGAGATGATTTACAAGACTTTGAGCACTTTCTACCCTACTCATATGATACTCCAGCATCAATATCATCAAGCCAAGTAAACGAAGTACTCGAAACTAATTACCACTCTTCTTGAGGTAGAGAAGAATGATGAATTACTGATAAAGAACTATCAGACTCTTCCCATTAGGTTACAGCCACTGTTAGAAGCACATGCTAATTCCTAGAGGACCAGTGGTAGCAAGGGCCGTGGGAAGGGCCCCATGCATTGAGGTAGACAGTGGGAGAACTTGAATGTGCAGAAGGAAAATGGCAAACTTGAATTGAGGTGGCTAGATTTAGGTAGCAAGAAGACATACCCTCCTTCGTCTTGCTACATGTGTGGTTGCATGGACTATTGGTCCCACAATTGCCGCACCCCAAAGCATCTGGTAGAACTCTACCAAGAGTCAGTTGCTAAGGGCAAGAAGACGTTAGTGAAGAAGGCTGCAGAGGCACACTTTGTTGATCAGCCTAATACTGATAAGTGTGATGCCCTGAGTGCAGTGATAGAGCTTGATGCTTCAGTAGGGGGTGATCACATGGAGGTTGACACATATAGTAACCTGCAGTATGCCACAGGCTGTCTCCCTGGGTAACTCTAGATATTATAGTTTTCTTAAATTTGTTTTATCAGTTTAGATTATTCCAGAAGAATAGTAGATTGCTCATACTCTTATGAAGCATTAATTGTTTAGGATTTAAACATTATTCCTTGATAATTAAAATGAGTTGCTTGTTCTTTTATACCTTTATTCACGCTGAATTATTACTTGATTATATGCTCTATATATATAGAACAACTCCTTAAATTCGATGGTGGGAGAAGAGATTTTTCTAGTAGACAGTGAAACCACCAACTCGATACTAAGGAAAACCAAGTATTTCCATACATTAACAAAGAAAACGAGAAATAACATGACCATCGTCGAAAGTGATGCTTTAATTATTGGCACTAGAAGAGTCATAGTTATTCTCCCTATGGGTACCTGAATAATAATTGAGGATGCTCTCCTGTATCCTGAATCAAAACGTACCCTACTGAGTTTCAATGATATTCTCTTGAATGATATCCATATCGAGATAGAAAATAAGTGTGGTGCCGAATACCTCCACTTGACCAAATCTGATGGCGATCAGAAAAGAGTGGTTGAAAAACTTCTTTCCTCATATGGGTTATAGTACACCTACATAAAACCCGAAGAACATATAGCGATGAAGATAGAGTATAAAGCCTTAGAGCCTTTTAAGATCTGGGATGATCGATTAGGGTATTCTAGGGTAGATATGATGAGAAAAATAATAAGCAACTCTATTGACTATACCTTAAAGAATCTATCCTTTTCAAAACCTAAAGATTTCTTGTGCTCAGCCTGTACCAAAGGAAAGCTCATCACTAGACCCTCTTACCTAAAAGTAGAGACGGAATCACCTATTTTTCTAGAGAGAATACAAGGTGATATCTGTGGACCTATTCAAACTTGTCGAACCCCTTTAGATATTTTATGGTGGTATTAGATGCTTCTACTAGGTGGTCCAATGTATGCCTGTTGTCTACTAGGAACCACATCTTTGCTAAACTAATAGCTCAAATTATCAGATTAATGGCAAACTTTTCAGATGAAAGAACTAAATCCATTAGAATGGACAATGCTGGTGAGTTTACCTCTAAGGCATTTAATGACTATTGTTTAGCTTTAGGCATTAAGGTAAATCATTATGTATCACATGTCCACACTCAGAATGGCTTTGCAGAGTCATTCATTAAAAGAATTAAGCTGAATGCTAGACCCCTACTGCAGAATAGTAGGCTCCCTACCAGCTGTTGGGGTCATGCAATGTTGTACACAATAGCACTAATAAATTTAAGACTGACTGCATACCATTAGGTTTTCCCTTACAACTAGTGTGTGGAAAAGAACCAAGTATTTTCCATTCATGAAAATTTGGCTATGTTGTATATGTGCTAATTTTACCACTACAACGAACAGTCATGGCCCCCACCAGAAGTTAGGAGTATATGTTGGTTTTGAGTCCTCGTCGATTATTAAATATCATGAGCCTACCACAAAAGACATGTTTACGGCTTGACACACCGATTGCATTTTCGATGAAGATAATTTCTGGGCATTATAGGGAGAAAAGTATCTTAATGATGATAAATGCCGAGAAATAAATTAGAATACCTCAGGCATTTAGGCATTGGATCCACGCACTATAGAAACTGAACTAAAAGTTTAGCAAATAATAAACCTATAGCAAATTATAACTAATTTGCCAGATGCCTTCACTAATTAGAAGGGAGTAACAAAGTCTTACATACCAGCAACAACTGCTCCGGAGTAAGTGGAAGTACCCTAGAAGGATACTCAAACCACTCTAACCCCTCACGTGAAGAAGAGGGGGAGAGCACCGAAGAATGAGACCTCAATTCCGCGAAGACATTCGTAAAAAACAAAACTCGATAAAAATAAGACATCTCCCATGTTAGTTGAAGAGATTTAACCTGAAATTGAGATCTCTTCAACCTGAAATTGAGAATACCCCTGAAAGGAACGACCCTAAAGATCATAAGCCCAGTACAATTGCATGCACACAATCTAACACTGGGTTTTCGAAACAACTAGACTCTGTCATTGTGGAAAATCACGAGGAGCTAGATGAAATAAATGAAGAGATATCCACTAATTTTGTTGAGTTAGGAGAACTATATATAAGAGAAAAATTATAGTTGTCAACATTTATTTTGCCTCAAAAATTGCTAGAAACCTTGAACTGAATCTAGAACCAAAGTCTTTAGCTGAATACTAGAAGCATTTAGACTGGTGTAAGTGGAAGAAAGCAATTGAGGCAGAATTACTCTTGCTGAATAACAAAAAATGTTTGACCCGATAGCCCAAACACCACCGAAGGTATTCCATGTAGGATGCAAATGGGTTTTTATCCAAAAGAGAAACGAAAATAATGAGGTGGTAAGATACAAAGCGAGATTTATGGCACAAGGGTTCACACAGAGATCTAGCATCGATTATGATAAAACTTATTCTCCTGTCATGAGTGGGATAACGTTCCAGTATTTGATATCAATGGCAGCAGGTATGAATTTAAGTATGCATTTAATGTTTGTAGTGTTCGCGTATCTATATGAGTCACTGGATTCAGATATTTATATGAAAATCCTAGAAGGAGTAAAGATCCTGGATCCAAAATTGAATCAAAATATGTACAATGTTAAGCTGGAAAGGTCATTGTACAGACTAAAATAGTTTGAAAGAATGTGGTATAATCGGCTTAGTAAATTCCTCCTGAAGAATAGATACACTAATAGTAAAGAGTGTCCTTGTGTGTTGATAAAGAAATCCTAGAATGGATTTTGTATTATTTTAGTATATGTCGATGATTTGAATATCATCGAAATAACATAGGATATAAAGGAAGCAAGTTCCTATCTTGTTAAAGAATTTAAAATGAAAGACTTGGGCCGAACCAAGTTTTACTTAGGCCTATAGTTGGAGCATCTCTCTGAAGGAGTTTTAGTACACCAATCCTCTTATACCAAAAAGGTCTTAGAGAAATTTAATATGAATAAGTCATATCCAGTGAAAACCCTGATGGTGGTTCGATCCCTAGAAGCGGTTAAAGACTCATTTAGACCAATATTGGAAAATAAGAAAATTCTTGGACTAAAAGTTCCATACTTAAGTGCCATTGGGGGTACTAATGTAACTAGCTAACTACACGAGGCCGGATATTGCCTTTGCAATAAACTTGCTAGCCAGACACAGCGCAGCTCCAACCTGAAGACATTGGGCTAGCATTAAAACCCTACTCGGGTGTCTTTAGGGTACACAAGATTTTAGATTATTTTTTCCGAAGAACCAAGACTTGACTATAGTTGGATATACAGATACCGGATATCTATCTGATTCACATAATGCGAAATCCTAGACAGAATTTGTATTTCTTTGTAGTGGTACAGTCATTTCTTGGTGATCATTTAAGCAGACCTTGATAGCTACATCTACCAACCACTCAGAAATAATAACATAATATGAAGTCTCATGAGAATGTGTTTACTTAAGTGGATGGTTAGCCAGAAGTTATGTGCATAAATACCGTTGATGACCCCACTATTATCTATGAAGATAATACTGTTTATGTTATATAGATGCAAATGAGCTATGTTAAGAGTAATATCATGAAGCATATTGCTCCTAAGTTCTTTATCCTCACGAGCTTTAGAAGAACGGAGAGATAAAAGCATTAAAAACGAGATAAAAGCATTAAAAACTAAGTCTTGTGATAATGTAGCAGATTTATTCATAAAATCTCTTTCAGCCTCTAGCTTCCATAAATATATTCAAGGCATAGGCATGAGATGACCCAGAGAGTTACAAAGTTCAGGGGGGGAGTAAATCTCTGAACCATAGCCCTTATGTAAGGCTAAAAAGACCTACATGATTTGAAGATACAAATGTTGCACTCTTTTTTCCCTTTGTGAGATTTTTCTGAAGTTTTCTCACGTAAATGTTTTTAATGAGGCAACAAGTGTGTTACAAGAAATGTATATGATGTATTGTTTTCTTCATCCCTTTTTTTCTACTGGATTTTGGAAGGGGTTTTTAATGAGGCATATGCATACCATGGTATTCACCCAAGGGGGGTGTTACGAAACCTAGAAGATTCCAGTGTGGGCAAATACCATAATTGCCCCTAATAAACTTAGACTATAAATAGAGAGGTCATTGTACAATGTAATTAGATCTGAGAATTAATAAAAACTATGTTCCCTGATATTCTCGCTCAATTGGTGTCCCTTCTGTGATTGATCTACTTCATCTTAATGTTTGATTAATTGCATGATTGCATTGCCGTTTATCTATTGTACATCGATTTCTTAACACATCCAAATGCACCTGCACCCATGTCGTGTTCAACCTGCAAAATCTATTTCCCCTAACTCAATTTATCATTTCATGCATAGGAACACCTCCCATTGTCATCTTCCTCATCTTTGACCAAAGCACAAGAGCACCTCCTAGCCATGCTACCTCACCCGCGTCCTTGTTGATTCCAACTTGCTCGTGCATCGACATTCGTATCATGAGGTGTGTCTCATCGTGGTGAAGCTAGTCCTTGCAACCACCGCAGCCCCCTCCGTAGGAAGCTTGTTGTTGCTAAGCTTCACTGCCTCACCATGGATCTTGCCGCCGCCAGCCTCTCACAATGCTGCGCATCGCTTGTGCACCCATCATCTGGGCTAGGAGATTGCCGAAGTTTGCCACCCACGAGTTTCTTTCTTTCGCGGTCACACCTATAGCCTACCGTTCCGACCACCATAGTCCTCCCTCGACCTCTAGTGCCACAAAAAATGTATTCCCCATGTCCGGGAACACACTATGCTTTGCCCCCATCCCCTTTTCTTCTTCAACATCGCCGTGCTCTTTTTTCTCTCCGTCAGCTCCACTGTCGGCTGCCGCCACGTGACTTCACTGACATGGCATGCGTGCGTGGCGCCCGTTTTATTGTATGTCAAGCCCAAACGGTATGATGTGGCACCTATTTCATTGTTGATTGTGCTCTACGTGGTTGACGAGTGGGCTCAGGTTGTTAGGTAGGTGGCAATGTGATGGAGTTATAGTTTTGTGACAATTTTTGCTCCAAAATATCTAGTTATGTGAAATTCAAACTCAAATGTGTATTTTTTTGATAGTTTTTCGACAAAGTTGTAATTTTGCGAAATTTGCTCCTGGTAAAATGATGCATTCCTCAAATTTTGAAGCAGCATGCATGAGGGAGCTAGATCGGGACAAGCATGACAAACAAAGGAAGGAAAGAAACAAGCAGCTTGCCAAGGTCGCGCGATTTTGATGATGCACCTACCCTTGGATTCAACCTTGTAGTACGCACCATCTACCGATGTGATTAACTGATGAGGAAACGCCATAGGAAACATGCTACAGGTTAGAAGCCAACGGTTGGTGACACACTCGATCTTTTCCCCGACGACAAAACCTACCTCTGCTCGTACGTACACACGCGCACGCGTACGCAGGTCCCATCTGTCATACATAAACGCACTGAGCTAACTAGTAATATAGTGCCATATATAGCGCATTCTCTCAGACACGGCGGAGTCCACATGCCGGCCGGTGGTCGCTCGCCTCCACCGTGCCGGCGGGAGTCGATCTGCGCCCGGACGATCGCTCGAGACAAAACTGCATGCATCAACGCCCTGCTATTTCTACGTGCAGCGTGTATGCCCCGCAGCACTGCAGAGACGAGGACGACAGAGACAGATCGATCATACGTGCAGCAAGGAATCCTAGGCCGACTCGTCCAGCCATCGACGCATATATGCACATCGCGGCCGTACGTCGTGGACCACGCGCGCGCGGCCGGGGCTCGCGTCAACATTTCGTGCCGCATCGATCGCCGCGGCAGCGCTATCAGCTGTGCTTTGACGCCAAGTATGCGCATATGGAGGCGAGGGCGCAGGACTTGGCGGGACGTGCATGGAAGTGAGCCGCCGGTGCATGACGCCATGCACGCAAGGCCAACGGCCCCAGGCCGCGGGGTGTCGCTGCGCGCGTTGGCCCACTTCCAGTGGGTTGGGTAGATGGATTCGTATATATGTATGGGGATATAAAAGAAAGGGTCTTGGTATATGTTGGGATTTGTGCTCAGCTAGTGGCGGGATCCGGATTTCCGATATACGTGTTCGAAGTTTAATAAAACTAGCAGATTTATTTGTGCAGTTGTAATTGTCTTTAATATACAACCATACTATGATACAATTATCTTTTAATATATAACCATGCTTTTTATAATTGAATTACAATTGTATTTATTATATAACTCTAATATCTATATGTGATTAAACTTTATTATTATAATCTGGCATTGTCAAAATAAGTGGTAGAGATTCTACTATTTTTCTTTCGATTAATGTGAGAATTTCTAAGTTTTTTTCCTTTTTTTAGGATTATTGTGGAATTTTCTTGCCTTCAAGATGAAGGAGATGCCTTGAATATCACTGATTGTTTTTATTTATATATATATATTGCTCAAAGGGAAAAGAAAAGGTCCTCAGTGGGAAAAAATTCAAAATACAAATTGTTTCAAACAAAAACATCTCAAAATAATGTAGAAAATTGTAAAATAATTAAGCAAAATACAATTTAAACTCTACGTACACCCCTTCATGCAATTTTAGGGACAACTATTTCATTGTTCCTTAGAGCTACCTTGCTAAATTGTTCAATTTTTATGCTATCTAACCAACACTACCTATAAAGATTTCAAATATGAAACTTCTTCTTCATTTTTAAAGGTTCTAGAATCTACATTTCACAAAGACACATGTATTCAATGAACTATTTGGGATTTATCGATTTCGGAATTGGGAGGGAGAGTAGGAGGCCGAACGCAACTCACTTGAGAATGAGATCTCACCGCATGCCATGCATTTCATACGTCCCTGCTCGCCACATCATCACCCAACTCACCGTGTCACTTTCCTGCTCACCCGCATCGCCTTGTGCCCTCACTTTGCTCCTAGAGTGCACCTGTGGCCTTGATTTAGAAATTTGTTTGCCTTCTCGCCGACTTGTTGTCGCTAGCCACCACTGCACGCCACGTACTTCCTCTCCCTTTCCTTGCCCTCTATCATGTGTGGCTATTGTGGGCTTGCGCCACTGCAGCCCTACCTTATCCCTCCTGTCTAACCGGCTCCCTCACCCTCCACTTGCACGTCACCGCCGTGTTGAGAGAGAGAGAGAGAGATGAGCCAGTTAGGGTTAGGACTTGGGTAGCCTGTTGGGGCCTTGGGGAATTTTGGCTATGGTGAGTCTGGTGGGTGTAGATGGATCTCTAGTAGGATGAGAGAAGTAGGTGTGGGTTGGATTGGACTAATTTATTTTTTTATACAAATATGTAACATTTTGGCCTAATTAAGAGTATATGTACAATATACCTAGTATAAATTGTATTTTTTTAAAAACAATGGGTGTTCAGCTAAACACCCATGAACTCAAGAGGGTCCTCCCATGTGCTCAGCGTCGTCATCTTCCTATCCAGCGAGGTTACAACATAGGTTCATTAGAGTTAGGGTCAAATTCACCAGATGATCCCTTGACCTTTGATTTTGAGCAGATGGCGTCAGATCAGCGCTGGTGACTATGCGGCATAGTGGCGATGGCACCACCAGCAGGAAGAATGGAGGCTGGTGATGGGCAGTGGCAAACCCAAGATTAATTTTTAGGTTGAATGGCACAAACTATTAGTCTAGTAGTATTATCCAATAGCAAAGCAAGACATACACAATTCACATTGCAATCACAATAATAAGAGCATACGGCACTAAGTGGTTGTTTGGATCACGTGGATTAGAAATCAGTGTTTAGAAAATCGGTTTTAATGGAATTTTAGGAAGACCATTTTGAATTATTATTCCATTAACATGAGTTTATTGAATATTTTGCTAATATCTTGTTTGGTTGAGATAAAAAAGCATTCGAACCTTAATTTTAGAAAACTATGAAATGAGTACAACATATATGTTTTGATAAATACAATGCCTGGTAGTTTTTGTTAAAGCATAGAATTTTTGGGTTAGAGATAACTGGTTTTTATCCAACTCGTGTTAATTAGAATGGGGTAGAGCCAGAGGAGTCACTAGGTTGGTCTCACTATCTACTCCTTGTGCATGTGCAGATGAGCTAGTTGACACTGGTGAACTAGGTCTCACGTAGCTAGTAGCCCAATAGTTGCCAGGACTAGTAGCCATTGCCTCCTGGCTTCTTCTTCCTTGAGACAGAGGCCGAGTCGCCCAGGCCATGTCAGGAGAGGAGCAGTGGGGGTGTACCGCTGACAAGCTACCTTGGGTAGCCTCCCAAGCTTGCCCTATTGCTAGGTCTGCCCTAGCGATGGGTTCATGGAGTAGGGAGGCGGCATCGGTGATACAGGACCAGTGAGTTAGGGTTGGCGGCAGTCGATGGTAGTGGCCCCAGTGGTGATGGTGCCATCAAGGCCAGCCACAAGGAGGCGGGAGGAGGTGGATTGAGATAGGATAGGTAAGGGAGGGGATGGAACGACAATAGGCATGACAACGATGGGTAGGAGAGAGGACATTCATCATATCTAGATCCAAGGAATAGGAACTTGGATGATTGTTTGCACAGAATCTCTGACTAGATGCCACAACTTTTGGATTGACGTCTGTACAACATGTGACTAATTCAAAATGAAGCATGAATTGATAGCAACCGCTGGTCAGCCATACGGTTGTGAATCTATTCCTAGGCCTTGTACACACTGCCAGTCACACTATAGGAGCTGGCCAAATTATTACCTATTTCACCTATCTCAAGCCACAAAAATTAGGTTCAAGAATTCACCTAATCTCCTTCCTCCTCCACTATACATTCTCCCCCTCCTTCTCACCCCTCAATCTCTAACCCAAACCATAGAGTCGCCACCACCCAAGCTCACTGCTTGCCGGTGTTGGCAAGCAAAGGCTTGCCTGCTCTCTGCTACTGCTTCCTCTTTTCTTCCTCCTCATCTCTTCCCTGCCTCTAAAATTTTTCAATATAATTTCTAATTTTTAAAACCAGTATACTTTCTAATTAATTAGGGGACAAGTGTGCATTTCACCACTTAGCATATTTTAATGTGTGGTCTATGATTGTGCAATTCATTTCCTACAAATGGCAAACCGTTACTATCACACCACGCCATCAATGGGCCCTACACGTAGTTTCAAAGCTCATAAACGTTTCATGAAAACAAGTCTCTTATATATACACGTGGCACTAGGGAAAATCATTTTTATCCATACAGGCACATGCACCCATTGTTGGAGTTTGAGGGCCTTTTGGTAATTTCTCATTTTGAAAAAGGAAAAAAGAAAAAAAGAAAGGTCGGTCCTACCAGTCAGTGGGACAAGAGAGTGATAAGGTGGAGACTTGGTCTCTAGCCCTAGCACGCATTTGGTCGATGGACTTGGGCGGTTCCGTTGGGGCATGGAGACTTGAGGTGGCGGTTGCGCTCGAGGCACCAACGGCCCCAGCGCTTCGACATCGGCCGTTGATAGCAGCCGTGTTGAATCATCACCCCCTCCTATTTAATGGTCACCTCTTCCTCTTGTTCGGCATCAACTCAGTGAGTCCCCTACTTCGAATATCTTCCTTTCCTCGGTTGGATCTCTATTTGGGCGGTGAAACCTCTGCTCCACCGTGTTCTTCACTAGCTCCAATAGAAGGGAAGTCCAGATTTTTCCTCCTCTTGGACGTTTCCCGATCGCCTCCTTGCGTTGTTTTTTCTTTGAAATAGCTATGAAGAGTTTGGGCTTTGTCCTTGAGGGTTAAATCTGGCCAGCTCTTGATTGATTTGATGGTGAGGAATGGTGTGCTTGGTGCTTGGTGTTCTACGGTGCTCTTGGTTTGAGCACCTTGGTTGATCTTGTGTGGCATACGCCTGTACCTCTCCTCTGTAATTCAATGTGTGTGATTTGTGAAGATTGGCACTGTATCTCTGTCAACCTTGTCTCATATTCACGGCACAAGCGAGGCAATCAATTTTCTTGGACAACACCTTTGGCGTGCCTTGCCTGGTTCTACTCGATGGCTTTGATTGTCACCGATTTGTGAGTATTTTGGTTTTCATCTCTTTGCATTTTATTGTTCTGGTTGGAGTTGCAGATTGTGAGTAACAATTGTGGTATCTCCACTAGAATAAATTGCAAAATGATGTTGTGGGGCTTTGTTAATTGCTCAATGATGATGATTGTCTAATATTGAAATTGGTTAGATATTCTAAGTTTAGATTTGATATCTAGACACTTTGGTAATTGCTGTCAATTACTCGTCAGCTTTTCAAGCTATTACTTTCAGTTGTACATAGATAATATTGTTGTCAGGTTCTGAAATATACAGCTTTTGGTATTTGATAATGTGCATTTCTGTTGGTCAAAGGGCTTTATAACTAAACTTGAATATATGATACCCTTTCATTGTGAATTATTCAAGTTTGATGGTTAATTGAACTGTTGCATATACTCTTTGTTGATCTTCTTTTGTTTGCTGAAAGCAGTATTGTAGTTCAAAGGTATATTGACAGTAAAACATTGTTTAGAGCTCAAAGTCTCACGGGAGGATATCTTGTTTAGAGCTCAAACATTGTTTAGATCATCTGGTTTATATGTTGATTATGTCAATTAAAGGCTGCTGGAATTATGTTTTAAATTTTAAAGTAGCTGCTAGAATTAAATATGAAAAGTTGCTAAAACTATAAATTTTTCAACACCCATCACTTCCACCATCCATTTGCATTGAGATTCATGCATGGGCCATGTATTTCTTTTGTATTGTGCTTTTCAAAAGCACCGTATTTTTATGTGGGCCCAGAGAGAAGGGACCATGCATGTGTTTGGGAGCATGGGGTTGTATTTAATTTCCAAGCGGTTTTCCATCCTCAAGAATTTGCAAGATGTTTGATTTTCGGATTTCATCTCCTACAAATTTAGTCATATTTGTCAAGATCCAGTGCAATTGATCATGTTCATGATGAACACCAATTTGTTGTTCCCGAAGGTAGAAGAAGAATTGCATTTTTGATTCATTTTTTTATTTTCTATGTTCAAGAAAACGCAAACTGATGAAAATGCAAGAGAAATTGCATTACATGGAATTTTATATTCCACAAATTCATCACCAAAATCATCTCTTTTCCACAACAAACTGATCCACCAAAACTTTTTTTCTCATCAAGACAAAGTTTACATCTTTTTGGATTGAACCAAGAACTACAACATGAACCAAATTAAACCGAGAATCACAAAAATCATTAAAGACATTTTTTTGGTTAATTGCAATGTCTTCCATCTCTGCACACGACACATGTTCCATCCAAGAAAAACAAAAAAATGGATCATCTCAACTTGCAAGAAAGGGTAGAAAAGAAAGAAATTGGAACAAGATGTCCTTCGCTCTCACAACAATGAAAATCAAATTCCAAAAGAAAACAAAACATGGACCCATAGCTGGGTCGCACGCATCATTGGCTCTAGACAGTAGTCATACGACGTTCTGTATTTTAATGGGTACAAAAGATGTATTTACATTGTATTTCCTTTTTACCTAATACATTGCGTGAATTTCGAGATGGACTTGGACGGTGGATAGTCCAGGTGCATACACCCTACGGGCAGAGAATCCGTCTCTCGTGGCAATACTCATTTCGAAATCTATCGCATATTTAACATTATAGCTATTTTTTAAATTTAATCTGAATAACTATTTTTACAAATCTAGTCTCTCTCTAAGCTCGATAGTCGCGATAGATGACACATGTCTCCTGCCAGGCTACCACAGCTTATAGGACCTACCGAGGAACCAAAGCTTGATAGCATCTGCCGAATAATCACAGCTCGACAGGAGAGTTACAGTGATTAACTTAAGCATGGTTACCACTAATTAAGCATTATATTGCATGATTAACACTGATTAATCACCTATCATAGCCGGTTAGTTCACCACGTCGTCTTGCCAAGCTGCGGTAGCGCGGTATGTGATACATATTATCTGCCGTTGCTACTGAGTTTGGAGATATAACTAGATTTGTAAAAATGGGAGCTTGGAGATCAGATTTAAAAAAATAGCTACAGTGGCAGATATGCAAAAGTGTCCTCATTTCGCGGTGTTAAGTCATGAGCACCCAAGTGCATCTCTCAATCCCCTTGTTTCAGAATGTACGTAGTGGAAGGTCTAAAGCGCTCTACAATCTCTCTCTCGTGGAGTCATGGGTGGCGATGGCGACTAGTTCCTTCGGTGCATCCATCATGGTGGTGAGCACGCGCTGTCGGCCCCTCTCCTCCCGCTTTGACGAACCTTTCAAATATTCAGAACTCAGGCCCTAGAAAACACACTTGGCATGTATGCCGCCATGAGCCGGCCGGCACTGACGACGAGAGATCGTTTTGGGTCAGCCCCACCACGATCGGGCGCGGGAACTATTTCCCGCGCGGATCCACCCATCCCCGCACGTACGCACGCGCCGCCGACCGGCGCTTGCCACTGTCGGTCGCACGCCTTCCTCTCCGATCGATCCGTGGTCGCGATAGTGCTTATTGCTGCCGCATCAGTCTCCGTACGTGCCCGCCTCTGCCTGCACATATCAGACGAGATTGATCGCCGCGACTTGAGGCCATCAGGCTGCATGGGCCCTGCTTACGTGCGCGCGCGCGTATCACTTGTATGTCGTCCGTGATGATGGAACCGCGCCCACACGGCCGGACGGGGCGACTCTGAATCCGGGAGACGATCGGTCTTTTCCTTACATCTTTCTTTCCTTCTTCCTTTCCTTTCTAACAGCTTTTGACGCTTGCTAGCCTAGCTAGCTGCAGTGTCGGTCTGTGTGTGTCCCTTCCCTTGTAGCCAGTTGCTAGCAAGTTAATTTGGTCTGGTCTGGTCAACTCACCAATGATTCGCCTTGATTGCATTGTGTGTATTTATGTATGGCACCAGTTGATAGCTACCTCAATTATATTCGGCAGTGTTTGGTCCATTTTCTTTGGCTTTTCGTTTCTTCCAAATTTAAATAAATAAGATGATTTTTTGAAACACTTTTCAAATAGTTTTTTGAATAAAAAACTATGTACGTATTTGTGTCGATATATCTATCATTCACTATTATCTCAAAAAAACACAGACAAAAGACATGAACCCAAAAAAACATAGCCCTTGCTGCTAGCTTCTGTACGCTTCAAACAGATTCAGTTTCTAGTTTCTTAATTTTACCTTTTTTTTTACTTTTTCGTGTTTTTGAGTTTTTTTCTTTTTATCTCTTATTCTTTTGTATTTACATTTTTTATTTTAATTATATAGAAAAAGCTTATAATTATTATAATGTATTTTTAGCCATTATAATATAAAAAAACTAGAAACCGCATTTTCTATACGTACTCCTAGACGTACGTGGCGATACGATGTTGTTTACGCCTTTCAGTTTCTCCTGGTGTTGTTCGGCAACCGATCGAAAGACTGAACTACTCGATCCACTGCTAGGGGCGTTGTGTGTCCTAGACGTACTCCTAGTGATACAGCAAGTAGAGATTTCCAGGGCTTTAACGCCCTGGAATCCAAATAAACGCAATGTATGCATGATGTATATATGCATGGCGGGAAAAAGCTCTCTCTTAGAGCATGTACAATACAGGTGTTTAGCAACAAAAATTGATTTTTCTGACCACATAGAATAGATAAGATACTTATTTTGTAGTATCGATGGTTAATTAGACACCGGTGCTTAACATGTGCTTATATGTATAACTATATATGATAATAGATAATATAATATCTAATCACCCACAAAAGATATGTTTTCATTTGAGGAAATGATTTTTACATAGGTGTTTGATGACATGGCTATACTCTCTCTCACACACAATCATGTATACGAATAAACATCTTATATTGTACATGCCTTTAAGGCCGATGACACCTCTTCTATCTTATCTATCATCTATTTTGTCTCGAGATTCACAATATTTTATCCTAATCTTGAGGTAAAGTGGGACAAATTGAACGATGAATAAGATAATAGGCTTCCCCTTAAGAGGTAAAGAAAAGTTCCACTTCCGTAGCACTGGCGCCAGAGATTAATGAGACCGATGTTGGGCGCTGCTCTCTGGTCTAATCACCACGCGAGAAAGCCGCGGCACTGTAGCATCGTGCCTTTTCCTTCCAAAATGCAAATGATACAAAATTACAAGCCCGACCGACCATTCGCAGATGGGCAGGCCTTGGCGCCTTGACCTTACACCCTAGCAATCATTGAGTTATGAGGCTTTAGAACGGACGAATTGGCAGATGATGTTGTGACCTTCTTTTCCCTGGCGCGCCAGTGGTCTCTGCCTGGTCCAAGCACCCATGTGTTCTGCAAAGTATAGGATATGTTTTTTGCTGTCACTGATTGTTTTTTGTTATGTTTTTTTTAATATGAGACGATGGAAATACTGATATGGATGTCACATGAACCGGTGAGCTTCAGAAGCCATTTAGAAAAACAACTTCAAAAAACTACTTGGAGAAGCTATCCCGCTTATTTTGGCTTCCGGACAAGCCAAAGCCAAAAGACATCCAAAAGATCAGGGCCATAGTAGCTACTGTATGTGCATGTATGCTGCTTGTATTCATGCGTGGATCATTATTAGTGTCGGACCTAGATTTAGCCAATCTAGAATCCTCTATGAATCTATTACACTATTTCCTGGATAAGTAGATAGTGATTATAGATACATTACTGAATTATTTTATATAGGATATAAACCGTACCAGACATTAATATTACCAAATATTCAAAGTTCAAATAGACTACATCGGATTAAGTTTACAATAAAGCCGATTAGGCCAAATAAATACATTACATAAACTGCGAAAGTGGTAGCAGAAGCAAAAGGGCAGGCACATCTTGCCACAGAAAAAGCGATTGGGGTAACCTGTGTGCAACCGATATTAACTAAGCACTTAGATAATATTGATCATACAAACACGAACTTAATCGAGTAAACTAGGGTGAGACTTAGACTACCAGAGCCTAATCTAATTCCCTCCATCTTCATCACCATCAACTCCTAGGGCGTCATAATATGCGTAGTGTCCTTGGTTTACGGGCTCTAAGGGATTATGTGAGCGAGGGTAGCACAAGCATCACTGCTTCATGAGCCAACACACAAAATGCAATATTTATACATATAACGTTCAACAAAGGTAGGCTTGGATTCTTTTATTTGTTAAAGGCAATATTTTAAAACTATAATAATTAGAAATTCCTATGACTTAGCATTTTAACCAAACCATGTTTTGCTAAAGGAAGTGAAAGTGTGCAATATTTATAGCGGTGCAAGTTCTATCCAACTGCTACATGGTTCCATCCATCGTATGCTTAATTTTGGTTACTAGTGTTACATCTACCCAAATAACAACGCTGGGTTATATTCACCTAGAAAAAAAACTAAATTCAGGATTATATCCACCTGACGAGTTTTTATCCCACTCACAAATATTTTTGAAATAGAAACTAACTCAAGTAAGTTACCATGCCCTCCCTTGATCATGGACACGACTGTTCGAATAGTTTAAACTCTGAAGAGATTATACACTTTACCCACAAGAGATAATTAACTTATTATATTTTCACATATTTTCTTATATATGTGAATTAAGAAAATAATCATAAGATCTTTACAATACATCTTCCAGTGTAAGTTACACCCGCTAAGATTTTATCTAAGGGTAGTTACATTCCCCACACCCAAACCCCCTCTGTGCTATACAACAGCTTACACTAGCGACACGACATGTCTAGACAACTTAAAACTAGTGACACGACTCGTGGGTCACTTCAATGGTGCAAACTCACACTGGTGGATACAAATTATTTAGCCAGGTCAACACCATTATATACTTGGGAGGTCATCACATGTTAAATCCTTAAGTTATCTAGATGGTGTATACCACAAACCACCATTTCTCGTGCTACATCTGCACCAGCCATCGTACCAACTATTTGGACATGGTATGTAACAACAAGTTTTAGGGTTTAAAAAAACACAAAACTAAGTTATTTTAAAATATTAGTCATTTCCCTTCAATGACTGCCCAAAATAAGTTTTATGATTAAAAGATAATGATTAGGGTCATTTAATGCCCTGGTACGTAAGCAAGACTAAGCATGACATTTAAGTATAATCTATAGCTAGTAAAGTTACCAATAATTATCCAGAGTGACAAGGATCATGTGCTTCAAGTGTCAAAGAATAGTATAATAATACTACAATATCAAGTAGGCATGCATCTATCTTAAATTTAACATACATTTGATCGTTTAAATAAATATATGTTTGCACATATGTAGATTCAATATGATCAAAATATTGACTTACCTAGCTCACAAGTAGGTTGGTCTTAGATTTCTTATGTTGCCTCGAACTTGAGCTCTTCCACGTCCTCATACTCTACTCGGACAATCGCATCGAACAACGAACAAATAGGCGAGCAAAGCCAATAAATACCAGTGAAAATTGAAATGAACTTCAAATTGAATAAATCCACTATCATTAGATAGATCTTGAATTTAAAAAATTTTAGAAATAAATTTTATTAAATTTGTAGCTAAAATGAGCGAGAACAGGATATTCAAAGTTTAAATTTGGATTTAAATCCAAAAATAAACTAAGGACGCATAATTTTTCTCTCTGATAGTGGGGTTCACTGGTTTTAAATTCACTTTTGAATTAATTGTCTATTGAAAAAGGCCACTAAGGTTGACAAAGGGGTCCCATGGGTTTTAATTTAATTTTGATTTATTTCCTAAAGAAAAAAGGTTAAGTGACTGACAGGTGGGACCCTTTTACTATGCAAACAATAACTTAAACCCACTTGTCAGTGGCTTTAGTTCTTTAAAACGGTTTTAAATGGGCTTTTAAACCGGAGGGGCCCACTGGTCAATTACTCACCGGCTTTAACAAAAGAGGGGGGCTAACAAGGGATAACGATGTTCATTAAACTAATTAACCTTGCGTGTTAACTCTAATCAAATTACTACAATTGTCTTCCTTCCGCTAAGCACGGTGCAGCTAGCCGATAGCAAGAGGGGCCACAGTGGCTGGAGGGAAGGGCCAAAATGGGACCCTTGGCCCAGTGCGAGCCTCTAGGTAGGGTGGAGCAGGCTAATTTGGAGCCTTAGGTTTCTGGTAGCGAGCTTTGGTGGTGATGAAAGGCGAAGCATGGCATGGCGATGCTATAGGGCACTAGGACTCGATTATTTGATATGGGAGCTTCTACGGGCTACGAGGAGCTTATCGGAAGCAGTGGCTGAGCTCGATGATGACGAGGTTGGGCTAGCGACAGAGAGCAGAAGCGGCGGAAAAGGGCCAACACGGAGAGCTCATCGGGGGAGACAACAGTGCTTGCTGAGGCTTGGGGAAGCTTCGGGGTCCTCGAGTAGTGTTCCACATGCAATGAAATGGATTAGGTCACTGTGTAGTGTTGGATTGCCTTTGGGTAGTGGAGCGGTGAGGAAGAAGCACGCTCAAGGACTCTCGAGTGAGATTGGAAGCGAGGAGACGTGA
Organism: Melocanna baccifera; assembly: GCA_036346265.1. Taxonomy (NCBI): domain Eukaryota; kingdom Viridiplantae; phylum Streptophyta; class Magnoliopsida; order Poales; family Poaceae; genus Melocanna; species Melocanna baccifera. The sequence continues at coordinate 92,315 of JAYEVJ010000187.1, forward strand.
GTAGCGACGAGGGGGAGTTGGTGTGGGACTTTTATAGCCACGAGAGAGGGAGACAGTCGTTGATGCCATCAAGGCTTGGGCGGCAGCCAAGGAGGAGAAACGCTAGTGCACGGCGCAACACAGGAGGGGGGAACTAGCAAGCAGCGCGAAGGGAGAACAAGAGTTAAGGTGCGCGGGCGGTTTGGTGGCAATGGGCGGATAGAGATCCCAGGCACGTGTGGGTGACGTGGTTGGCACAGTGTGGATGCGGTGGGCGTATGGAGAGAAGAGGGAGAGGGAGAGGGAGCTAGGCTAGGGAGGGAAGGTGCTAGGCACGGGCGACGGCTACTGCGCACTATGGGTGCACAACGAGGCAACGTCGAGTGCGGACACGGTAAAGATGGGTCAGGCGAGCACGGCATAGATTCCGTGCGTGCCGGGCCGGGTTGGGCTAGGCGAGCCATAGGGCTAGGGAGAGGTAGGGGAAGGGCTGGGCTTAGCCCAAAAGTTGAGAATTTTTGAAATTTGAAATTTGATTGAACTTTTTGCGAATATGGCTTTTGAAGTCAAATTTGAATTTTAAAAATTTTCATTCAAGCAAGATTACAACTCTCAAAATGGGATGTTACAGTTAGTGCTTCCGGTGCAGAAGATCCCACAACCCTGATGACTGAAGATTGACGACTGCATGACGTACGGGCAAGCTACTGCGCCGATTAAGTATTAATTAAGGTTTCAAGTTAGTAGGCCGGTGATCATACGCGCCGACAAGTGATTAGCATTGGGGAACAAAATGATGGGCATCATTGCTCCCAGCCACACCGCTACCTACATCCTACGTATATATAGGCGGGGCACACCCGCTAGCTTGACTGAGTCAGCTGGATGTTTCACAAACATTACACTAGCTAGCTCGTTCGAGGTAGTTAGAGTAAATCAAGATTGGCGTGACTTAGTTTATCTTTTACATAGTATATTTAATATCATCACAAATAATATAAAAAATAAGAAAAAAATAAAGACAAAGAAAACAAAAATTCAAAAAATTGAAATGAAAAAACTAAAAACTAGAAGTACAAACGCATTAGAGCATGTTATTAATGTGATCCCTCAAGTTTCGACGAGAAATCGGGTCCAACTGACTGGCTGTGACAAATCATCATGACAACAGGCCGATTACGTACCATTGGGAACCGCAAATCCTAGTGATATGGAAAACTTGAAATAACTTAAAATATTGAATTTGAATTGCAGATTAGTAATTTCAGGTAGTAACCAGTCGAATTTATTTAAATTTAACATGATTAGATGAGACTGCCTGAAAGAAAACTGATTCCTGCCTGTAATCGATCGATATGCCAATCCAGAACTTGAAACCCTGGTTAGGACCAATCAATATCATAAAAATAAACTCAAGCTACAAAAATGCCAGTCGTAAAAAAATGGGATTCTACATGCATGGATTTCGTATTGGATAAAAACACAAAGTATTTTCTAAATTTAAGAAAATATATAGTCTAACTGAATGTCTCGGTTCCTAAGAAATTCAGATCTCTTAAACAGGCCTTAAAACTCATCGTGTTTATTTGCTAAAGGAAATTAGCTCATCGCTAAAATTAGTTGTCCCTATCAGTGACAATAAACAAAGATATGCTGCTAGCAGAATGTGGTGTCGCGCATGCGTGCATGCCCACAAGAAAGCACAGGACTGTTTAAACTAATTTATCCTTAAAATATTTTTAGAATTCTCTAGGTCAGCATCCAATCACTCTTTCCTAATGCGACATAACATATATACAACAGGGAATCGTAATTAATTTGTGATGAAATTAAAGCTCATCATGCAATTATAATTTGCATGTCCACGGTCCACCTATCGGGCGGGTAGACTCCTGACAAACACTATCATGGTATTCATGCCCAAACAGACCGGGAAGAGGAGGAAGTAGTTGAAGGGTTCGACGAGCCCTTCTCTTTTGGATTTTTTTATTTATTTAAAAATCGAAATAAGTAGAATATTTTTAAAATATATTCTTTAAATAGCTTCTTAGTCTAAAACTATATATTCGTGTCGACGTCTCTACTGTCTGCTATCATATTAAAAAATATCTATAAAAATTATTAGTTATAATCAAAAATTATTATCCGTAGTTAAAAAAGAACAAAGCCAATATAAAACATTGGGAGACTGCAGTGTCCCTGTATCTTCTCTTTTTAACTGCCTATATTTTCGCCCGATCGTAACAGCGACGGCGACGATGCGTAGCGCGCATGATTTTTATCAGACGGCGCGCATAGTGCACGCTAAGCGCGCTGATGAAAAAAATTTCATTTTTTTTATTTTTTTAAAAAAATTTGCTTATACGTTTTTTTGTTTTTTATTTTCGATTTTTTTACATTTAATTATACCCAATAAACCAACTCAACTACAGTGTTTTTTCAGTAAAAATCAAAAACCATCGCTATTCCGATCACCCCTTTATCTAATGTGAGAAAGCCAACTATATATTATGTTTTTGATGACTCGTACTCTTTTGTACATATATGACTATTTCCATGCTAGTAGTACTGCTCCTCTCCAAAAGAGCGCATAGCAATACCAAGGACATAGGCCGGCCGGACAATGATTTGGTACGGTCTCGATCTCATCAACAACAAAAATTATAGTCGTCGATTCCACCCCTAAAATCCGCAACAAAATGGCTCGGTCTTTAAGGTCTTTAGTTTATGCATCCCCAGGCAGAAAAGAGGAATGTTAGGAAAGCACAGATCAAAGAAATTAAACGCTGTTGCAGAAGGATAAGTTTAGGCCGTCCGGTCTGGGAGAGCTAGCAAAGCTAGGAATTGAAAAGATATACCTATCAGCCAGGTTGAACTTAGCCTCGAAGCAACCTAAAGGCATGTCTTATAGTATCATCTTAAATATCTCTGAACTATTTTAAATAAGTAAAATTTTATACGAGGAAAGAAGAGATGAGAAAAGATAGAGAGTTCAGAATGTTATTGGTTTATAATTTTTTTTATTGTAGTTGGTTTATTTTTTTACTATAACTGAGTTAGCTTATTTGGTATAATTAAATTTTTTTAAAAAATAAAAATAAAAAAAACATGTTAACCCATCACAGACAATGCAAAGGAATACGAAAAAAAAGAAAAAGCAAAAAGCCTAAAAAATAAAAAAACAAGAAAAAGACGAAATTAATGAATAGTGAAAAAAGCAGAAGACAGAAGCCAGAAGTTAAATTGAGTGGTGCCATAATATGATGTCTCTTATACAAGAGACGACTTGTATCCGCAAACCAACAAAAATAGTGAGATGGTATGAGGCATGAAGTTATAATGAAAATAGTATAAAATAGTTAAAGGAATAATTTACTGTTGGAGATATTGTCTCTAGTGTTGTCTTTAGATGAGATGGAAAGCTTATAAAAACCTTAAGAGACATACTATCGTACCTAATTAGGAGCTGTAATCAATGAAGCAAAATTTTAAAACTTAGGCTTATTGGTGCCAAACAGATGTCAAATTAATTTTGTTCACGACATATGTAATACAGTGAGTGCGATACCTATAAAAGTGTAAATCAAATCAGCATTCAAATGATCCAATTGATTTAATTAGAAATTTGTTTTTTCGATCTTGTAACTTCCAACAGTATTTTTGAACCACCATTATGATATCATTTTCCCCAAAATTTATGAAATTAAGTAGGGATCTATCTATATATATATACACAATATTCAACTGAATTTCTTCCCCAAAATTAATCAAAAATTGAGCCCTTGGATCCAAGAAACCATAGAGCTCGCTAACAATAGAGTTGCTGTCGGACCAGGATTTCAACAATCCAAATCCCTGTGATTTATCTGCACTATTCCTTGGATCATTAGATAGTACTCACAGATACAACACTGGATCATGTCATACATGATACACTCTTATTACAATAATGGAGATAAAATAGTCCCATACATTAGAACAAAAGCAGCGGAAAAGACAAAAGAGATAGGCACATTTCCCTACAGGCAGCGACTGGGGATAGCCCACGTGAATTCAACATTTAGTCAATATGACCGTAGTGGATTTCAATTGTTATCTAGAATGGTCGACTGATCTGTGAGGGAAGGAGAACACTAACTACTAAGGCTAATTATCGTTGTTGCCTCCTTCATTTTCTTGGTCCTGCTCCACATAGTAGTCACAATGGCCTTGCTGCTCCATTTCTGGGAGGGGTTGAGAGCGAGAGTGAGCACTTGCAACTGTGCCCTGCAATCCAACACACAGAATGCAATAGTATAAAATGCATGGCTTTCCAACAAATGGCTTGGGGTTCAATTTTAGTTGCATAAAGCGATATTTGACCAATACATAATTAAAATCCTATGACTTAGCAGGTTTTTCGGTAATGTGAAAGTTATTTGAATGTGCTATAAATATATTATAGACGGTTCCATCCATCGATTACATGGTTCTATCCACCAATGCTTAATTTTTGGTTACTGGGCTATGTCCATCCTAATTAGCCAACACTGGAGTACAACCCTCTAGGAAAAATTTAACAAAGTGGAGTATTTCCCTCCACTTAGTTTTTGGTTCCCACCTCAAATAGATTTTTGTAAATAGAACTAACTCGAGGAAGTTCCTATGTTTGCCCTTGACCATGGGCACGGCTATTCGAATAGTTTAGACTTTGCAGAGTTGTACATCTTTACCCACAAGAGATAACCAAATTGTTATATTCTGCATGTTTCCTTAGACATGCAGATCAACCGGATTATCACATGACCTTTACAATGCATCTAGTAAAGGATAGCACTCGCTAAGGTTTCGTCTACAGGAAAGCCCATTGGGCCCCAGCTAGACCCCCTCTTGCGCCCGCCTCTATCCAGCGACACGACCACATCCAAGACGGTTTGCGTCCAGCAATGAAAATCGTGAGTTCCTCCGTAATACATTCCTTTACTGGCGAGTGCAAATTATTTAGTCATGCCTACACTTTGCCAGCTTGTGGTCTGTACTATTTTACATGGTGAGGTCAACACAGGATTCAGTCCTTAATTTGTCCAAACGGGCGTCCGCAACCCAAATTATTACATCCACCATCCACTCTTACCATCCGCCCAGACAGGTAAGTAAAATTTTGAGGGTTTTGAGAAGCAAAAGATAAGCTTTTACCAAATTATGAATCATGTACATCCCATGATTGCCCAAAATGAACTTGTGTTTATTGAGAAGATATGGCTAGGACATGCTAGTGTCCTAAGGATTACTTAGACTCGCTTGGTAATTTAATTTAGCTTATCTTAAAAATGCTTTTAATAGTAGTACCTAAGGCGACAATGGTAAGGGGTAACAAGATTACAAGGAATGGTGTAGCTGTTAGCGCTAATAGAGCAATGTGGATAAGTAACTAATGAAAGAAGGTAAACTAGTGTTCATAAAATAACGCATGCAGGTTGAGTATTTTTAAATAATATAAACGATTTAAAACATAGGAATTCAACATGGTCAAAGTGTTGACTCACTCGATCCGATCTTTGGTAGGTCCCGCGGATCCGTGAAGCGCCAAAAGGTCGCTCGGGATTATCCTCGTACTCTATTTGCGCGAGAACACCAGAAAGAAACAATAGGAAAGAAGACAATAAATACTCAAATAAAATTCAATTGAACTCCAAATCAAGCAAAACTTGAACCAATAGAAAGAGCTTGAATTTAGAAAATTTTAAAAACAAGTTTCACTTAAATGAGAGTTACGACGAGGAAGAACGGGCTCTCCAAAGTTTTATTTCCAGGAAAAATCCTAAAAATAAAAAGAGGAGAGAGGGTTCTCTCTCTGACATGTGGGTCCCACAAGTTTTCATTAATTTTATTAAAATCTTAGATTTTTAAATGGGTGTGAGTATGACATGTGGGGCTCACGGATTAATTAAATCTTGAGAAAATCAAGAAAAGGGCAGTGATTGACATGTGGGTCCCAGGCGCACTTATCCGTACGGTGGGGTCCACTTGTCAGTGACTCCAAGGTTTAAATCCGGTTTTAAATTAGAGGGGCGAGTGTGTGTGGTGTGAGCTGAATTGAGGCACCTTGCTGCCGATTTATAGCACGAAAGAGGGGAGTGGAGGGCGTTGGCGCCATTCAATGGTAGTGATGAGGGGGCGGCGGTGCTCGAGTGCGCTACAGGAGCTAGGCGAGGAGGGGGCGGAGGCAAGGATGCACTCGCAAGGCCAAGCTTCAATGCACTACAGTGCGGCACAGTAGAAGCACTAGCGGGGAGGGTGGCGCAGAGGCTGCAGATGCGGATAGGGCCCGAGGCGCGACGGTGACACGGATGCGACGGAGGGGACAGGCGGTGATGACGGGCGACGGCGACCTGAGTACAGCAGAGGAGCCGGGCGGCGAGGCTAGAAGGGGAGGGGCGAGTAGCTCGGCGGGGAGGTGCACGGGGCTGCGGTGGCAGCGCCACGTGGGAGGAGCTAGCACCGGGTAGGGAGGAGAGGTGGGGAAGATGACGGAGGTGGGGGTCAATGAACACGCGCGCGCGGGAAGGGAAAAACAGGGGCGCGGCGCAGGTGGTCTCGCCGACAGAGAGAGAAAGGGCGGAGGGGGAGAAAGAAAGGAGAAGGAGGGGGCGCACGGGTGGGCCGATTGGACCGATGGGCCTGGCTGGGCCTACCCGAGAGAGGTAAGGGGGGTTTTCTTTTATTTTCTTTCCAAATTTCTTTTCTTTTCTTCTGAGATTTTTGCGAAGAGAAAGAAATAGAATTTTAGGAAAACTCAAAATCCATAAACTCCCAAATAAATTTCTGAAGATCCCAAAATTTTCACAACTGGAAACTCCAAATTAACCGTAAAATGCAGAAAACAACAAGAAGCGAAAAATAGGATGTTACAAATCCCTACCCCCTTAAACAGAATCTTGACCCTGAGATTCGACTAAGCTGGAAACAGGTGGGGAAACTCTTTCCAGCTTAGCCGAATCTCGGCTTTGAGATGGTCTTCACGCTCCCAGGTGGCTTCTTACTCCGTGTGGTTGCTCCATTGCACCTTGCAGAGGCGAAAAGTCTTGCATCTGGTTTGCTTCTCCATTGTGTCGAGAATCGTGATTGGATGCTCTGGGTATGTGAGATCTTGCTGAAATTCAAGGGTTTCCAAAGGCGCTTGCTCTTCCGGAACTCGAAGACACTTCTTGAGTTGCGAGACATGAAAGATGTCATATACTTCTGCCAAGATTGAAGGTAGTTCTAGCTTATAGGTGACTTCTCCGCATTTAGCAAGGATGGGGAAAGGGCCTATAAACTGGGGTGCCAACTTTCCTTTTACTTTGAACCTTCGCACTCCTCGAAGGGGAGAGACTTTGAGGTAGACATGGTCTCCAACTTGGAAGGTAAGTTCGCGTCGACGGTTATCGGCGTAGCTCTTCTACCGCGATTGGGCAGCCTGCAAACGATCTCTGATTAACCTGACTTTTTCCTCTACCTGTTTCAGGGTATTTGGCCCAAAGGTATGTCCTTCACCAGTTTCTGACCAGTGGAATGGGGTTATACACTTTCAGCCATATAGAGCTTCAAAAGGTGACATCTTGAGACTAGATTGATAGCTATTGTTGTAGGAGAACTCTGCATAGGGTAAACTTTCTCCTAGTCTAAAGTTGATTCCAAAGCACAAGCTTGAAGCATACCTTTGAGGACTTGGTTAATCCTTTCAGTTTGCCCATCTGTCTGAGGGTGATAAGCAGTGCTGAAACTCAAGTGGGTTCCAAGGGCATTATGCAGACTATTCCAAAATTGCGAGGTAAATTGAGAACCTCAATCTGAGACTATCCTCTTAGGTACTCCATGTGAACATATGATACGGGCCATATACAACTCTGCTAGCTTGTGCCTTTTGTAGGTAGCCTTTACCGGGATGAAATGGGTTACTTTTGTCAGTCGGTCCACTATGACCCATATGGAGTCATATCCGATCTTGGTACGAGGGAGTCTGGTTATAAAGTCCATTCCGACTTCTTCCCATTTCCATTGGGGAATCTGCAAGGGTTGGAGTAGTCCGGCTAGTTTTTGATGTTCAACCTTAACGCGCTGACATGTATCACAACATGCTACATGCTCTGCAATATCCCACTTCATACGAGGCCACCAATATAAAGTTTTCAAATCTTGGTACATTTTTGTGCTTCCAGGATGCAAAGCATAGGCTGAGCTATGTGCTTCCTTAAGTATCAGCTCCTTGAGCTCTTTCTGGTGAGGAACGAAGAATCGTTTTCCAAACCACAAGATTCCTTACGAATCCTTCACCATTTTTGGTGCCTTTCCCTTACCCATCAGATGTTCAAGCTTTTGAGTTCCAGGGTGTCCTTTTTGAGCGGCCTTAATTTGCTCTTCTAAGGTGGGGTGTACCTCTAATGCGGCCAGGGTACCTTGTCCCATAATTCCCAAATTGAGGGAGGCAATCTCTTCACATAGCTCAGGTGGAGCTTCTTGGGCTATGAGGTGATTACACTTAGGTTTCCGACTTAATGCATCAGCCACTACATTGGCCTTGCCAAGGTGGTAATGGACCTCTAGGTCATAATCTTTAATTAGTTCCAACCATCTCCTTTGCCTAAGGTTTAGATCGGTTTGGGTGAATATGTATTTGAGGCTTTTATGATCCGTGTATATATTACAATGGTTTCCAATTAGGTAGTGTCGCCAGATCTTCAATGCATGCACTACAGCTGCTAGTTCCAAGTCATGGGTAGGGTAATTGTCCTCATGAGGCCGAAGCTGTCTGGAGGCATAGGCCACAACTCTCCCATCTTGCATAAGTACACATCCCAGACTTTGTCAGGAGGCGTCACAATACACTTCAAAGTCCTTGTGAATATCTGGCAGAACCAAAACTAGAGCTGTGGTAAGTTTTGTTTTCAATTCTTGAAAACTTTTCTCACAGTTGTCTGTCCATTCAAACTTCTTTTCCTATTTAAGGAGATTAGTCATAGGCTTGGATATCTTGGAAAAACCTTCTATAAAGCGCCTGTAGTAACCTGCTAATCCAAGGAAACTACGCACTTTGGTAACCGAGATTGGCTGCTTCCATTCTAGAACAATGTCTACCTTAGAAGGGTCAACTGCTACACCTCCCGAGGAGATAACATGTCCTAAGAAACTGATTTCTTGCAACCAAAAGCCGCATTTGCTATATTTTGCCTATAGCTGGTGTTCACGGAGCGTCTCTAGGACTACTCGCAGATGGGTACATGCTCCTCTGGTGTCTTTGAATAAACCAGGATGTCATCAATAAATACCACCACGAATTTGTCTAAGTATTTCATGAATACTTTATTCATAAGGTTCATGAAATATGCAGGGGCATTGGTGAGTTCGAAGGACATTACTGTATACTCAAATAATCCATATATGGTGGTAAAAGCTGTCTTTGGGATATCTTTTGATCTGATCTTTAATTGGTGATAGCCTGACTTCAAGTCTATTTTAGAGAATATGGTGGCTCCTACAAGCTGGTCGAACATGTCATCTATCCTTGGCAGGGGATATTTATTTTTGATGGTTACCTCATTAAGAGAACGGTAATCCACACATAATCTTGCAGTACCATCTTTCTTTCTGACAAAGAGCACGGGAGAATCCCAAGGAGATGAACTAGGTCGGATATATCCCTTTTCCTATAGTTCTTCAAGTTGTAATTTCAGTTCTTAAAGTTTATCTACTAGCATCCTATATGGTCTTTTGGCAATTGGGGCAGTCCCTAGCTTTAAATTGATTACAAACTCCACATCTATATCTGGAGGCATTCTAGGTAACTCTTCTGGGAAAACGTCAGGGTATTCTTGTACCACTGCCATTTTCTTTAAGGATACTTCCTCAAGATGATGGATCAAGGGTTTAGAAGGGGAACGGTCCACTCTAATTTGTATTTCCGTCCTCGGTTCTTTGGTTAGCACCACTTTTCTGCTTGCACATCTATCATTCCTTGATGTTTAGCTAACCAATCCATCCCTAAAATAACATCCAAGGTTTGGGATGGCAGGACTAGAAGATTGGCCAAAAACCTAAAGCTTTCCATAGTGATTTCCACATCAGGACTTACTAAGGTTACTGACAAAGGTCCTCCTGGGGAACTAAGTAGTACTGGCTTGACTAGCTTATAGGTTGGTAGCTTAGCCTTGGCAACGAAATTCCCCGCAATGAAAGAATGTGAAGCCCTAGAATCAAACAAAACTTGAGCAGGTATGGATTTAACTGAAAACATACCCATTAAAACTCCTAGGGCATCCTGAGCTCCTTCTTGTCACATAATTGACAATGACCTTGGCGATGAGATGATGCAGTTATGGAAACTTGAGATGCTTGACCTCCTTTACTTGGTGCAACTGATGATCCCTTTGCTGGAGCAACGCTTATGTTGGTCCTAGCTTGGGCAGACTGACGATCTGGGCATCTATTGGCAAAATGCCCTTTAGCTCCACAATGAAAGCAATGCAAGTTGGCAGATGGATTGGTTGCGGAAGCTTACCCTATCGGATGGAGTATCCCGCCGTGGCCGCCACTTGAAGGTTGGGATGGAGCTGGAGCTCAAAAGCCGGAGGTTGATCCTTGCTTGAAAGGAGGTCTGCTTTGGTATGTTGACCGAGATTGAGAACTGCCCTGAGATCATTGAGCGGCCCATTTCCTTTTTCGACTAGCCTCCAATTGCTTCCTTTCATTCTCACAAATGAGAGCCTTATTGACCAAATGATGGAATGTAGGGTGATCATGGAGGATCAATTGTGACCTCATTCATCCCTTCCAAAATTGATCAATTTTCTCTTCCTCCTCAGCCACATCCTTGGGAGCATAACGGGCGAGTTGATTGAACTTTGTAAGGTATTCACCAACCGTCATGTTCTCTTGCTTTAAGGTTCGAAACTCATTCTTTTTCATCCTCATTATTCCGGTAGGCACAAAATTTTGCTGAAACACAGACTTAAATTCTTCCCAAGAAATAATGGTTTTGGGCCGACTTGCTCCTCGTTCACTAGTTTCTTCTGTTTCTTCTTCATCTTCAGCCTCAACATCTGGTTGGTCCTGTTGGTCAGACTGCTGAGTGTTAGAAGTAGGGGTCTCTGCTACTTCCTCCTATTCTTCTGCTTCATTCTCGGAAGATCTCCTTTTTGTGTGGATCTCAAGAAAATTCTCCCACTAGGCGGTGGCGGCGCCCTTGAGCTGATGGGAAGCAAAATCCACTTTATCCTCATCTGAGCATCTTGCTAGGTGAAGCTTCTTGTTGGTATCCCTTAGCCAATCATCTGCTTCTAAAGGCTCATTAGCTGACGAGAAGGTTTGAGGTCGAGTTCTGAGAAAATCAGCTAACTTTGAGCTTTTGTTGGATGCACCCACTTGTTGAGTAGCCATCATGGTATGAAGGATTTGCGTCTGTTGAGCCATGATTTGGGTCATGGTAGGAAGCGCAGGGGGTGGAGGTGATAAGCCTTGGCCACGACCTCTGCCTCTACCATGGCCTCTGCTGCGACCTCAAGCTCGGGTGCTAGCTCTTGGTGGTGCCATCTGCATTCACAGAAAATGTTATCGAAAGAGAGTAAGGACGAGAGGATATATAAGAGGGTTTACTACCCCCTAGTAGCACAGCAGAAAAACCCAATAAATCTTAGAAAAGCAATGCAATAAAAAGCAATAAAACTTGCAACTTCATTTAGTTACAAAAGGGGACTTCACAAAGTCCAAGGGTCATAGCCCTTACACCACATCTAATACAGGGAATATCTACAAAGGGGCAAAAGGAAGAACAAAAGACTGGAGCAACTACTATCCTGCCTAGACCACCTATCCTACCTATGGGTGGTCACCTCCACAGTCGGAACACCCCTGGGATCGACTACGGCTAGCTCACTGAGATGGACTGGCGGTGCGAGAGCGAGAGCTAGTCGGTGATCGAGAGCGTCGCAACCCACGACTGGGTCCTCCTGCGTCAGCGAGGGTGAAGCCTGGGGGTGGACGCATGCTCTTCTGAGCGGTCAGTCGGGTACAGGGCCCTGGAGCTAGAGGGTGCATATCCTCTCGCTGCTGGAGCGGGAAGGGGAAGAAGCCGGCTGGGAATTATCGGGAAAGGTACTGGTGTTGGTGCTACTGGTTCTGCTGGTACTGGTGCTGGTGTTGGAACTGCTGCTGCTGGTGTTGGTACTGGAATTGCTACTGGTGCTGGTACTCTGACGGGTGAGGAGGGCGTGTAAGAAGGCGAGGACGAAGTGTAGTCTGCCTGAGACCGAAGCCTCTCCAACTCGGCCTCGCGAACATCCGCTCCCTCTCGGCAAAGGTGAGAGCGGCGTCTACTCTGACCAACTGAGCCTGCAGAGCATCGATCCTCCGTAGCTGGCCGTCAGGAGGGTAAAGAGCTCTCTGACTTCTCGTAGTGCCCGGCTGTGGGAGTCGACCTGGGCCTCTGTGAGATACACCTGGTGCGAAAGCTGAGGATCGTCGATCGGCTCCCCCTGCAGCTCAGGGTTGGTCTCTCCCTGGCGAAGGATGGGAAAGAAGCAAAAGGGAGACTAGATCAGCGTCCAGCACTGCGTCATGGCAGTGACTCCGAGGAAAGGTAGCAGGGGTGATGACGGGGATCATGTCTCCATCTCGGGCATAAATGAAGACGTGCACTACCCAAGACTCACGATCTTGGATCCTTGTGCAGCGCCCACGAAAAATGGGCTGCCGATGATAGCGAAGGTACTACATCAGCTGACGCAGCAGGTCTACGAAGCCTCCCTCTGCCTCCAAATGAGATAGAAGATCCTAGGCAGGGGTGGAAGAATTCGCCATCTGTAATTTTAAAGCAGAGAGTTAGATATAGATGAAGGAATTTTAACGAAGCAAAAAGAAGGATAAGTACAGCAATTGTAGTTGCACATAGTTTTGTAAAGCTTCGAGTCAATAACTCAAAAGTAAGTTTTTATCCTAGTCACGACCATTCTAGCTAAGGCTTCCTACAGTCGTATGCTCTGATACCAGCCCTATCGGACCCGGATTTCGACAAATCTGAATCCCTGCGATTTATCTGCATTATTCCTCGGATCAGTAGATAGTGCTCACAGATACAACACTGGATCATCTCATACATGATACATTCTTATTACAATAATGGAGATAAAGTAGTCCCATACATTAGGCTGTCAAGCCAAATAGTTCATTATAACAAAAGCAGCAGAAAAGACAAAAGAGATAGGAAGGCGCATTTCCCTACAGGCAACGACTGGGGATAGCCCAAGTGAATTCAACATTTAGTCGACATGACCGTAGTGGATTTCAGTTGTTATCTAGAATGGTCGGCTGATCTATGAGGGAAGGAGAACACTAACTACTAAGGCTAATTATCGTTGTTGCCTCCTTCATTTTCTTGGTCCTGCTCCACATAGTAGTCATAATGGCCTTGCTACTCCATTTCTGGGAGGGGTTGAGAGCGAGAGTGAGCACTTGCAACTGTGTCCCACAAGCCAACACACAGAATGCAATAGTATAACATGCATGGCTTTCCAACAAATGGCTTGGGGTTCAATTTTAGTTGCATAAAGCGATATTTGACCAATACATAATTAAAATCCTATGACTTAGCAAGTTTTTAAGTAATGCAAAAGTCATTTGAATGTGCTATAAATATATTGTAGATGGTTCCATCCATCAATTACATGGTTCCATCCAACAATGCTTAATTTTTGGTTATTGGGTTACATCCACCCTAATTAGCCAACACTGGAGTACATCACTCCAGGAAAAATTTAACAAAGTAGAGTACTTCCCTCCACTTAATTTTTGGTTCCCACCTCAAATAGATTTTTGTAAATAGAACTAACTCGAGGAAGTTCCCATGTCTGCCCTTGACCGTGGGCATAGCTATTCGAATAGTTTAGACTCTGCAGAGTTGTACATCTTTACCCACAAGAGATATCCCAATTGTTATATTTTGCATGTTTCCTTAGACATGCAGATCAACCGGATTATCACATGATCTTTACAATGCATCTAGTAAGAGATAGCACTCGCTAAGATTTCATCTACAGGAAAGCCCATTGGGCCCCAGTTAGACCCCCTCTTGCACCTACCTTTATCCAGCGACACGACCAGATCCAGGACGATTTGCGTCCAGCGATGAAAATGTGAGTTCCTTGTGAGTGCAACTTATTTAGTCATGTCTACACTTTGCCAGCTTGTGGTCTATACTATTTTACATGGTGAGGTCAACACATGATTCAGTCCTTAATTTGTCCAGACGGGCGTCCGCAACCCAAATTGTTACATCCACCAGCCACTCTTACCATCTACGCAGATAGGTAAGGAAATTTTTGAGGGTTTTGAGGAGCACAAGATAAACTTGAGGGTGGCGGCGAACTCGGCAGCGGCGGAACAGGGGAGAAAAGGGCAATGGCGAGGATCGCTACAAAGTCCAATTAAACTTGAGGGGAGCTTCCAGAGGTTGCTAGGAGCTCACCAGAGGGGTCAATCGAGCTCGAAGCGGCCTGGGTTGTGTTGGCATCTGCAACGGGCGGCGGCGGAAGAGGGCGCTCGGCGACGGGGATGACGGGTGGATGATCTCCTGATTTGTCACCGGAGTTGACTTCACCTCGGTCCAGGGATGGTCCTGGCGTGTGTGATTGCTTCGAGATGGTCCGGTTCGGCGGGGAGGCGAGGTGACCTGAATCGGGGAAGAAGGGCGAGTCGGCGAGCTACGAGGAGAGAGGATTCAATTAGGCGCCATTGGAGTGTTAGGAGGGTTCAAGCAACAAGTCTTGAGGGTCAAGGGAGATAACGGATGCTTGGAGGTGGCTGGCGACGACGACGGCCGAAAAGCTTTGGGCGACGATGAGAAAATGGGGAAAACAGAGCTAGGGGGAAGAGAGGGGGCGAGTGTGTGCAGTGTGAGCCGAATTGAGGCACCTTGCTGCCGATTTATAGCACGAAAGAGGGGAGTGGAGGGCGTTGGCGCCATTCAATGGCAGTGATGAGGGGGCGGTGGTGCTCGAGTGTGCTACGGGAGCTAGGAGAGGAAGGAGGCGGAGGCAAGGATGCACTCGCGAGGCCAAGCTTCAATGAACTACAGTAAGGCACAGTAGAAGCACTGGCGGGGAGGCGATGCGCTTGGGTACGGTGGGGCGGCGACGGCGCCACGAGGCAAGGCTACGACAGAGGGGGTGCGAGGGTGGCGCAGAGGCTGCAGATGCGGATGGGGCCCGAGGCGCGACGGCGACGCAGATGCGACGGAGCGGATGGGCGGTGATGATGGGCAACGGCGACCTGAGTACAGCGGAGTAGCCAGGAGGCGAGGCTAGAAGGGGAGGGGCGAGTAGCTCGGCGGGGAGGTGCACAGGGCTGCGGTGGCAACGCCACGTGGGAGGAGCTAGCGCCGGGTAGGGAGGAGAGGTGGGGAAGATGACGGAGGCGTGCGGGGAGGGGAAAAATAGGGGGCGCGGCGCAGGCGGTCTTGCCGACAGAGAGAGAAAGGGCGGAGGGGGGAGAAAGAAGGGAGAAGGAGGGGGCACACGGGTGGGCCAGTTAGGCCGATGGGCCTGGTTGGGCCTGCCCGAGAGAGGGGAGGGGGGTTTTCTTTTATTTTCTTTCCAAATTTCTTTTCTTTTCTTCTGAGATTTTTGCGAAGAGAAAGAAATAGAATTTTAGGAAAACTCAAAATCCATAAACTCCAAATTAACCGCAGAATGGAGAAAACAACAAGAAGCGAAAATGGGATGTTACAGCTGCCACCCATCCAAGCGGTCTCGTCAGTACCAGAGGTATCAAGGGTCACTGGTTCATCCCCATGCCTAGGGATGGAAACGGATCGGATACAATTGAATAGTCTTAAATACGAATATGAATACGAATCCATATTTTTAAAATAAATATGAATATTTTCAAATATGAATATGAATTGAATGTTGTAACAAATACGAATTTGAATTGAATATGTACTTAATTTGGTCGAATACGAATATCCTCCTACAACTTTCGTAACAAATCTCGGTAGAACAAATTTATGTAACTGGCTGCTGGGCTTGGTCACTGGGCCGACCGGCCGGCATAAGAAACAGATTGAATATGAATCGAATAGTCTCGAATATGAAAATGAATACAAATACGAACATTCTAAAATACGGATACGAATATTGTCAAATACGAATATGAATATTTTCAAATACGGATTTTGCTTATCACATTCATGTTTTCTCATATACGAATATCGGATAAAACAGATTATTCGTTACCATTTCCCACCCCTACCCGTGCCACCACTTCCCCTCCCATCATAATTGTCCCACATAATGATATAAGATCAAGGATAATTTAGAATAATATCAAAAACATAAATAAAAAGTTTAACGAACAAGTCAAATACTTGTTGATTAATATGAAAGACATTTATTCAAGAGAAAAAATAATATATTTTTCAAAAGATCATAAACATAGAAGTGATATAATCATCTCCATGATTGCCTTTAGGGCATATCCCTAACAGCTTTGTCATCCGACGATAGCTCCAAATTATGCCGATATGACTCGGGTGTGTACATCCTCTCGTCGGTGCAAGTGATCCCGTCAAACTGCTGGGCATCTAGGTCTTCGTGAGCAAGGGAAGCGTCCTTGAACTTGCCAACGGAGCTCTTTCCCTGAAATGACACCAAACACAAAACGTTAACTCGCACTGATAACACATCAGCAGCAATGTGTAATGAAAATGTCAGTGACATTACTGCCCCCACCATGAGTTGTGCGTACACTGGCCGTGCTACGCCCACCACGAGTCGTTGGCAACCACGGTGCTTGATTGGGGATCGAAACCAAGGCCGGTGGAGTGTAGTTTCAACTGCTACTTCCACACAGACTTTAGCACCGTTGCTACTCCATTAAATGAATTAACTAAAAAGAGAGTCACTTTTGAGTGGGAAGAAAAACAAGACAAAACTTTTACTGAATTGAAGAAATGTTTGACTGAAGCACCATTGTTTGTTTTACCTAATTTCACTAAAACTTTTAAGATTGAATGTGATGCTAGTGGAATAGGTATTGGTAGTGTTTTGATGTAAAAAAGAAAATCCGTTGCATATTTCAGTGAGAAATTTCATGGTGCACAATTGAATTACCCTATTTATGATAAAGAATTGTATGCTCTTGTGCGTGTATTAGAAACTTAGCAAAATTATCTTTGTCCTATGAAATTTATCATACACTCTGATCATAAAGCTTTGAAATACTTAAAGGGCTAAGCGAAATTGAATCGTATACATGCTATGTGGGTAGAATTTGTTGAGATCTTTCTATACATTGTCGAATATAAAAAAGGCAAAGAGAATATGGTAGCTGATGCATTGTCTAGAAAATGTGTGCTTTTGACTCAGTTGAAAGTAAGGTACCAGGGTTAGAAAGTTTGAAAGATTGTATGTTTCCTATTATGAATTTTCAGTACCATATTCTAATTACAAACATGGGAAGGGGTGAGATAAGTTTTATATTCATGATGGTTTTCTCTTTTGCATGAACAAGCTATGCGTTTCAAATTCTTTCGTGTGTTTGCTACTGTCGCAAGAGTTTCATGCAGGATGACTGATGGGATATTTTAGAAGAGAGAAGATATACATGATGTTGACCGATCATTTATATTGGCTAAAGATGAGGCTAGACATTGAGAGGTTTGTTCAACGATGCATTACGTGCTATAAAGCGAAGTTGAAACTCAATCCACATGGTTTGTATAATCTACTTTTAGTTCCTAACACTGATTGGGAAGATATTAGCATGGATTTTGTGTTAAGATTGCCTAAGACTAAGAGAGGGAGGGATTCTGTCTTTGTTGTTGTGGATAGGTTTTGTAAGATAGTATATTTTATTCCGTATCATAAGAGCAACGATGTGTCGCATGCAGCTGACCTTTTTTTTGGGGAAATTATGAGATTGCATGGTATACTAAGAACCATTGTTTTAAATCGCGATGTCAAGTTCATGAGCTACTTTTGGAAGACTTTATAGGACAAGCTTGAGTCAAAGTTATTGTTTTCAACGACTTGTCACTCACAAACAGATGGACAAATGAAGGTGGTGAACCGTACACTTTCAATGTTGCAACGTACCATGATAAAGAATAACTTAAAGGAGTGGAAAGATTGCCTACCGCATGTGGAGTTTACATATAATAGGGCGGTATATTCTACGACTCAATTGTGCCCTTTTGAGGTGGTGTATGGTTTCAAACCAATCACGTCAATTGATTTGCTACCACTTCTACTACAAGAATGTGCTAATATAGAGGATTCTAAGCATGCTGATTTTATAAAAAAGCTCCATGAAACGACCAAAGAGATAATTGAAAAGAAGGTGTGTGCTTATGCTTTAAAGGCTAACAAAACTAGAAAGAAAATGCTTTTTGAACTGGGTGACTTAGTGTGGGTACACCTACGCAAAGAACATTTTTCAGAGAAGTGTAAATCCAAATTGATACCCCGTGTCGATGGACCTTTCAATGTGCTTGCCAAGATCAATGATAACACATACAAGATTGAGCTTCCGGAGGATGATTATAGGGTAAGTACTATATTTAATGTTGCTGATTTATCACCCTTCTTTGGACAAGACAATGCAAAGTTGAGGACGACTCCTTTCTAAGAGGGGGAGGATGATAAGGATATCCCTATTACACATTCATCTTTCACTCCATGTGTGTATAACAAAGCTATTGAGGAGGCTCTAAAAGGTCCAATGATAAGAGCAAGAGCTAAGCTACTCCAACAATAGGTGCTATTGTTTCTTAGAGAGTATTCTATTACTTTAGATGAGAATGGTATACTACCTTATGCAAATATGTTGTGTATTCTCATATTTGAAGCAATGAGAGATCAAGTGGAGAAGGACCAACCGGCTACAAGTCAAGAGAAAGAGAGCCCATATGGCAAAGGAGCCATGACCCATGCGGCCAAGAGGAAGGAGAGATGGCCCATGTGGCCAAACCCTAGAGAAGGCAATGCAACCACTACAGGAGAAATTCAAGCCTAGCTGACTGAAGGAGTCCATAATACTTGGAGATGCAAGCCTAAGCCTTATGCGGCCAACCATGGTCCAGTATGAGAGAAATACAAATGTTTATACTTTTGTGAACTTATATTTTCTATTTCATGAACTCAGCCCAACTTGTAAATGAATGGGCCAATTAAGTCAAATAAGGCCTTAGACCATGTGTATGCATGTGGGAGAAACCCTAAGCCCATGTGTGTGGTGTGGCCGAAAATGTGGGCACAAGGGGGAGCGCCTCTATAAAGGTAGCTACCATCCCTTTCTTGAGGGCAGACCATATTTTGAGGAATCAATCTACTATTGTTCATGCTTGAGTTTGTCCTTTGGTGCCAAATTTCCATGGGAAATTAGGGAGTGTTCTTCAATCAAAATCGTTTAGCCTTTCCACTGGGAATTGGGTGCACAATAGATCTTCGCTTAGTGGTCGGTGAAATTGACACGAATGTATTTTGATGGATTAAAGTATGTTCGTCCCTTGCACTGACATTAAAGGATCACTACGATTCATCAAGACTCCCGTGAGTATCGAATCCTACGTCGATAAGATCAGGTAATCCCGTATCATTAGAATAGGTTCAACTAAGGTCTAGACTTTGTTTCTCTTAGAGTTTTCAAGCTTTTTATGCATGGTATTGATCCAAGAGAAATCAAATAAAATATGGATGACATCTTGAGGCTTAAAAGGCACAACAAAAGTAGAATGAATATAAGAATATGAAGAGATAAACTTAGAGTGAGTAACTCACTCATAGAGATTCCCAATCTTCTACTCTTGAGGGTGTCATCGCTGAATATGAAGTGATGGTCCTAGTAGAGACGTGTTTTCTACCTCATGGGATGTGGAGGTAGGAACAGAGCCACTTGTCATGCTGGTGAAGATGGGTGGAGGCTGCTCAAGTGAAACTAGAATAGTTGAAGCAGGCTCTCCAACCAACTCATGATGGTGATCCCCCAAGTCAGAGTCGTTGTTAACAAAAATGCTTTCTTGATCACCATGTACCAGTGTACATGTATTGTCAGGTCTAGTACCAGGATTAATCTCATCAAAAGTGACTTCACAAGTCTCAACAATTTTGTCAATACCCAAATTTAAAACACGAAGACCATGAGAATGAGCAGGATATCCAAAAAATACGATTATAATATTTGGATTCAACTTTATCTAAGTTGCCATGTTTATAGTGAAGCATTTGTAACCAAATATTTTGAAATGATAGACACTAGACTTACGACCAAACCTTAACAAAAAATGTCTTACCTAAGGACGATCCTAAGAACACCCTATTGGACACATAGCAAGCAATGGCAATGGAAATTACATCAGCCAAAAACCTCCTAAGGGTACTATGCTCAACTAACATGGTTCTAGCAATCTCTACTAGAGTCCTATTATTCCTCTCTACAACTCCATTATACTGGGGAGCTCTAGGAGAAGAGAACTGGTGCTCTAGACCTCGCGCAACACAAAAGATGAGTTCTTGAATTCAGTGCCATTAGCACTCTTAATGATTCTCAAAGCTCCTGAGAGATCAACAACTAATCTAAGGGTCAACTCCCTAAAGCAACCAAAGGCCTCATCCTTAAAAGCAAGAAAATACACCCAAGAATACTTAGGGAAGTTATCTATAATGACAAGCATATACCACTTCTTTTCTATAGACTGGACTCTAGAAGGTACAACTATGTCTAAGTGCAAGAATTGTCCAAGTGTATTGGTCATCACCAAGGTAAGAGGTGGATGAGAAGAAGAAATCATCTTACCATGTCTACATGGTGTGAAAATTAGGTTCTTGCAACACTTAAGCCTAGGCAATTCTCTAATAAGATCTTTTCTACAAACTCTAGTCAAGTAATCTAATCCTATATGACCAAGCCTACGATGCCACAAAAATAGATCATGAGAATCAGAAGCCACAACACATGTAAGGCTGAGCTAGAAGAGATACTAAAATCAGCACTAAAGATCTTCTTAAATATAGAGATCTCAAATATAGGCTCACTAGAGGAATCTAGAACACAACACTTCCCATCCTTAAATTTTACTTCTAGACCTTCATCAAGAAGCTAGGACATAAATAGTAGATTATACCTTAGCTTATTTACCAAAATGATGTTCTTGAGCATAAATTATTTATTGACATGCATAGTGCCCTTAGCCAATACAGTCCCAGTAGAAGCATCCCTGAATATGATGAACTCATCATCGGATCAACAGGTGAGGAAGGAGAACCAACGAGAATCTCTGGTCATATATTGAGAACACCTAGAGTCAACAAGCTACATGTCCTCCTTCCTCGCTTATCGGACCTATAGGGCGCAGAAGACATTTGTGCCTTCATACTTAGGTTAGAAATGAAAGACATAGAAATTCAGTACTGAGCAATACAATGTCCAGGAATAGCAGTAAAAGCAGGAATAAAATAGTTACTATGAAAATCATGAGAATGCACACCATAACTACCTAGACATCTCCAAATCGGCCTATCAAAAGACTGGTACTCCCCTTGTCTAGACACTACTCATGGTGTATTATCATGATATTGTAACATCCTGATTTTCAGAGAGTTTTAAAACCCTGAATTTAAAAAATCAATTTTTGGAATTTTCTGAAATTAAATCAAGCTTAAATTGAATTTTTAGAATTTTAAAAGACTTAATATGATTAAACTAAACTTCAACATTAGCTGGAAATGTTTATTTGAGTTCCCTGAGTCACAAGGAATTTTCTGGTATTTTTGGTGATTTTTCTGGATTTATTTGCTATTTTCTAGACTTTTCGAAGTTTATTTGAATTTCTGGAAATAGAAAAGAAAAAGGAAAAACCTCAGCCACCCGATCTCCCTTCCCTCCACGCGGCAGCATATGCGCGCTCCGCGCGCATCCAGCCGCTCCCGCCCCGCCTCACTCTCGGCCGCCCGATCGCCGCCACCCTCCCACGTGGCAGCCATCGCGCCGCCTCCCACGCGCGCTCGCCCCTCGCCCGCGCGTCAGCCGCCGCCACCCGATCCGCTCCAGTGCCACACGGCACCCATCCGAGCCGTTCGCGTCCCGCCCTCGCCCGCGCGCGCCCCCCGCCTGCCCTAACCCTAAACCGCCGCCTCGCCCCGCTCGCTCCCCGTCGTCGATGCGGCCACGCGGCATCCATCCCCGCGTTCCGCTCGCACCGCCTCGCCCTGGACTCCGCCCGTGCCATCCGATCCGCCATCGCCCGATCCGAGCGGTCGAGCCCGCGCGCCCGCGCCTGCGTAGCCCTAACCCTAGCGTCCGCCCGTGCCGTTCGATCCTTCGTGATCGCTCTCAGCCGTCCATGCCCGCACCGCGTCCGCGCCGTTTTCGGATTGAACCACCTCGGTTCGCATGCCTTTTTTTAACCCCACCATCCTCGGTTCGCGTGCCTCACCAACGCCGCCACCGTCACCTCCGCCCTCGCGCCCATGCCGCCGCCGTCGTGCCTCATCGCCGTCCCCGCCTCTCTCGGAGCCGCTGTCGCCGCCTCCCCGCCGGTGAGCTCTCCATGCAGTCCCCATCGCCGCTGTCGCCCGCGTCACCTCCTTGCCACCCGTGTTGCCTGCGTCGTCGGACACCGCAAGTCGCTTCGCCACTTGGTCGCCGTGCCAGACCGCACCCATGCCCGCGCCCGCGCCCACGCCGCGACGCTTCACGCAACGCATCGCCACGCGTCGGCCATCGACTGCTTCCCGCTCCCGCGCCGCCTCATCCCCGCCGCCCATCCAGATCCGAGCCGACGGCCCGGATCACGCCACCTGCCCCAGCCTCGGCCGTCGGATCAAGCCGCGCCGCCGCCGCACCTGGAACCCTCCACGTCAGCCCTACCCACGTGGCAAGCCACGTCAGCCCTAGCCTACGTGGCAGCCACGTGTCATGCCACGTCAGCTGCCACATTAGCCAAAACCCGCCCCGGTGCCACGTGGCAGTCACGTCAACATGTGCCACGTGGCAGCACAAGCGCATGCCACGTCAGCCCTAGCCTCGCCACGTCAGCACCCTCTCGTCCGCGCGTACTGTTTCATGCGTCGGGTTCACCGTGGACCGAGTCTTCCATGAGCCGGGTTCACAGCACAATGTCCGTTTTCAATTTCTCTGATTTCCTTTAGGGTTTATTTTTGAGAGCCCGTTCTTCTCCGTCTTAGTTCCGATTGACCCCGTTCTTTTTTCTAAATTCATCTAAAATCGAGCTCTAGCTTTTGGTTCTAGTTTCATGATTTTTGGAGTTCATTTGCTTATTATTTTATATGTTTTTCTTCTTTCGGTCGTTTTCTCTCTCATTAGATTCGATTCCGGAGGAGCAGGATCTACGCCCGAAGACCAAGAGTACCTCGCTGAGCATAACCAAGGCAAGTCATGTCCTTTGATCATATTGAATCCAGTTTTCAATCTATTATTTAATTATTTTGTTTTCAATTACATTGCATCGCTATTTTTATTCAAACCCTTGTATTGGTAGTTATCGTCCCAATTGAATTCATCCATCCTTGATAATTTGGAATGGCATGATACCATTGTCACCATAGGTTGGAAAATACACTAGTGATGCTAGGTTATTTGACACATGGGTTGGTACGATAGAATGCTTAGCTTTGCTTTTAGTTACGATTTGGTTTATCATCACATGTGAATTATTAAATTGACTTAATGAGATATGGAACTGTGGTTGGTGCCACGTTTATTAAAATTTGGGCCATGGCATTGGTGTGTCATCGGCATGGTTATACAATAACTGGTTTTGCACTCGAGCGAGTGACCGTGTAGTAAAGGGGGGAGCGTTGGAGCACTTCGAGGGATGTGGTAGCCTCGCCCGGGTAATGTTAAGGACTTCACTTTGTGAGCCATTGATCTGAGCTTTACCGTGCAAACTACATGTCTAGTATGGGATGGACCTGGCTGATTAATTTGGGATGTTTCAACTTTAATCTTGCCATTGAGATGAACATGGTTGCTGATTTCCATGTGGCACAAGGGGGGGTGTGATGCGAAACCCTGCGGGCGGATTGAGTTGTAACTGAACTTTGTAAAAGCCTTGTTGTGATTACCTTAAGCTGAGGCTAATCACATCGTGTGGGTACAGTTGTGCAACCTCTGCAGTGTGTAAAACTATTCGAATAGCCGCGTCCTTGGTCATGGACAATGCTCGGTGATTTCACACGAGGGGTAGTTATTTCTGAAAACTTGTGTATTGTGGTTGGACAGTTGATGGTCAATTCACTGTTGGTTTAGCTTATGGATGAGAGGTTCATAAGTGGTTGGTTTAGCTTATGGATGGGAGGTCCATAAGTGGTTTATTTCAATTCATTTGATTATTTATTTATTACTATTTTACTTAAAGTTCGCTTTCAATCTAATTACGGTATTTACCTTTAAATGTCACTTTATGCAAATTAACCTTTCAGCCTTCCATTGGTAAGCCTTGCATATTATATTGCATTCATTTGTTACAAACGACTTGCTGAGTACCAATGTACTCACGGCTTTATGCCCAATGTTGCTCAGTTGAAGAAGAGGAGTATCACCAGCAAGAGGTTCCAGAAGGAGGCTACTTCGAAGACTTTACGGATTAGGCTTCGTTCTCCACTCGATAGCCTATGGGCTTGTCGATTGGCCACTACGCTTTATTTTGGATTTCCGCTGCTAGTTTTTGTTAAGCCCTTCGGGCTAGTCTATTGTAAGCTTGACCATAAGGTCGTACCTTTTGAGTTTTATTGATATTTGAGCTTTTACTTTATTTTATTGTGTATATGGTTGTGATGACATCTATGTTTGACTGTGTGCACTAGCGTGATCCTGGGACTAGTGCAGTATACACACGGAGTCCGGATTTGCATATTCGGGTCTCGACAGATATCCTAACCCAAAGCATTGCCTAATTCCATCAAATGAGTCATCTACGAACTAGGCCTATATCTATAAGCACTCAAGACTGGAGACCATCTGGCTGTAGAGACACTCATAGGTAAAGGAACTCCACTAATGGACCTCAACGCATGTATTTTCTCTTTTCTCTCATACTTGCCATACGAAAGCAAAACTCAACAGTGTGGCTATTCTTTTTATAGAAAGTGTAATGGTACTTGACCTTTTGAGCGGTCTAACATGCTAAAGTAGAAGCAACTAACTTACTAAAAGGGGCAAATCCAGCTGACCTAAATACAGTCTTTGAAGGCTGAGGGAGTTTGACCTTAAACTTGTCACTCTCCATAACTCTCACAACCTTAGATGGGTGGTTTTTGGAATACTTGAGGGAATTGAATCCTAGTCCTCTCTTCTTCACACTCACCGTAGATTGGTTAAGAATCATGTTGATGTTATTCTTCCCACTAGAGAATTTCTCAAGGGTCTTTTTACGTAGTCATTATTTTTAGCTAGGTTCTCACATGTGGTACACTCAGTGGTCTTGGTTGCCCTAGCATATCTCTCTTTATAGACTGCTACATCTCATCTAAGTCAGTTTCAGTTTTAGCATAAAATGCACAAGAAATAGAATCAATTACTTTCATAGATATAACCATGGATAAGTATTTTTATATTTGTCCTCAAGTGTCTTGTTAAAAGCATCAATTTTTGTTATGAGTTTAGACCAATTTTCTTAAGATTCAATTCTAGAAAGAAGAAGTATTTCAATCATCTCTTTCATCTTATGTTTGCTAACCTCACAATAAGAGTATGTATGATTGTGATTGAACTTAAGCAATTGTTTGGTGGTACTATAAAGTTTTAGTTCAAGCAATGCACAATTTGAGTAAGATGAAGAAACAACATTTAAGGCAATAGTATCCATGCAATTATTTTCATTGTTAGAATTGAGAGCCATTAGTTCATCCAGAGCATCTTTGAGTTTACTGACAATAGAAGAATAAGCAATTTTAAGCTAAGCCAAGCTCATTTTAAGCTAGGCCAATTCATTATACAAGGATAAGTAAGATTCATAGTTTTCATCATCGGGAGTTATGGACTTGAGCCTAACAATATCTACATTCAAGTTGTCAATCATAAGATCTTGATTATCTTAGCTTGTTTCTTTAATTTTAGTTCAGTTGCAACAAAGAGCATGCTTCATTTCTTTAGTAGAGGGGCATACCTTATTGGGATTACTGTATGGCTCATCATCATCAAAAGTGTCAACATTAGTGATGTTGCTCTTGGCCATGAAGTACATGTCGATGAAGTCATGGGTCTTCTTCTTGCTCTAGGAGTCATCCTTATTGTCTTCAGTCCCCGAATCTCCATCTCTCAATGTTCTCAAGAGCAATAAGGACCCGACTTATGAACTTGTAGTATTTAGACTTCTTGGCTTTGCATCACGAGCTTAAGGATGCCTTCTAGAGTCCTTCTCTCCTTCTCCTCTTTGCCCTTCAGCTTAGGCCACTTGGTCCTAATGTGATTCGGCTCACCACACTCAAAGAAAGTAAAAGGACCACTCCTCTTTCTATTCCTCACCATGTGATATGCTCTTGTGAATTTGGTGAATAAGAGTGCTAAGTCATCCTCAGAAAAGCTTCTCTAGTTGTTCACCACTTAGAGAATGCAAAGCAAACAATGAGAAACCAGAAGAACCAAAATCCAAAAGACTAAAAGAGCTACTTGATTACAAGTGCCATCGATTCTGTCTTGGGAAGACATGAGATGAAGTCAATCTTATATATCTTCAACCTCGAGTAGAGGTTATCCATAGTAAATTCACTCATGACAGTGTTGTTATTAATAGAAGTAATCTCCATCCCCAAACTTTCACATCAAGTGTACCCAACATTTGGTGAGCATTTTCAGAGTTAGAATAATACAAACCAACAACACGCAAATCATGGATAATGTTGTTAAATATTCCACACAACACATCCAATGATTCACTAGGATTTTGCTCGATCTAAGAGTATTCTTTCTTGAATGGGTTCTATCTCACTTCTTTCATCATGGTTAAACCATCATGATAGTTAGCGAGGGTCTTTCAGATCTCATGAGTAGATACCAATTGAGCTACTCGCTCAAACTTAGATTGACCTAATCAATCAAGGGTATTTACTAGATTAACCTCGTTAGGGACAACAAAATGATTCTGGACTTTGAGCCAAATTTAGTGCCCATGGGCTTGGATGTAAGATGACATCCAGGACTTCCAATAAGAAAATTCAACCCATCAAAGACAGCTAACTTCGTTGAATACTTGTCTGATACCATGGCTCTAAGACCAGTTAGAATATATCAAGAAGAGCTAAGTGGGCTATGATACCACTTGTAGGACTAATATGGAAATAAAGGGAGGTGAATGGTGCCTTATGTCGGGACCCGGAGCAACAACTCCAAGTCCCTCTGTGTAAATCGCACTATCCCAGGAAAAGCTAGTGCACACAGGGTCAACAGTAATGTATATCATGCAAAAATCACCATAGAATATTTATTAAACGAAGGTACGACCTTATGGCAAGTCTTACAGTATAGGGGCACAAGGCCAACAAAAGAAATAAAAGCAGCGGAAATAAAAAGGTAGCAGATCAGCCCATCTAGCCTCCCACAGGCGAATAACTGAAAGACGCATCATACTCGCTGAAGTAGTCCTCACCGTCGTAGTCGCCGTTGAAGTCTGACAACAGATTTTAGCAAGGTGAGCATATAAAGTACTCCCAAGGTAAGCACATAAAGTACTTATGCAAATTACACCAGGAGTTTTAACAGAATGAATGCATGCATAAGGATAACAAAGTAAGGCTTATTAAGGTGATTTGCGGAAAAGCAGTACTTGAATTTAAATACAATAATGTAAGTATGAAAAGCTGAATTTTAATACGTCATAAAACATTATTTGACAAAGTAATAACATTAATGTAGGCTCCGACCTACACTAACCTAACCACGGACATCCCACCGGTCCATTGACAAATTCACAGTTATTTGCTAAAAACCATGTTTTTATAAAACCAAGTCTAATATGTGAAGACTCTACTCAGCATGTTCATGACCGTGAACACGGCTATCCAGGATAGGTTTTAACTCTGCAGAGGTGTATAACTTTACCAACAAGACATTCCCTCTCACTTGAGCCACGCGATAAACACATTGCCTTAGGTGTGCGGCGGAGAGTTCATGACAAGGCTGTTCCGACGATCCATAGCCAAATTAATAACGCCGCCACTAAGGTTTCGCCACAACTCGAATCCACGAGTTGGAGCCCCCTCTGGCGCCATGTGAGACTTCTTGCGGCCTACGCCACGCTCATATTCAGCCTATAGAGAAACTATATTTGGAATTTCACAAATTACTTAGCCAGATCCGTCCCATACCGAACTTGTGGTAGTACGAAGTGACTTTGTAAAATGATTCATAAAAACGGTCCTTAAGTTGATTTAGGCTCAACCACATACCCACATGCACGACAATCAACCATGTGTCACCAAACACGAGGCATGCTAGCACCCACCACCTAACCATTAGCCTAAGTCCAAATCATAAGTTTATATTTTTATTTTTAAACAATTTTCATAAACCATCCTTGACTCACCGAAGGCAAGATTTCAAAAAGGAACTGTCATTTCATGTGAAAGATTGATCCCACATAAAATTATACTAAGCTAGGCTAAGCATTTCTATAAAAATTTCCTAGTCAATACTAGGGTACTAATTAGTTTTCAGCTAGGGTGACAAGGCATATGAATTTGGGATTCAAATGGGATATAATCAAAGGATCATGGGCATAACTAAAGTTTAAACTGAGTTTAAACTATATTTGAATAAAAGTACACATGCATATATAGTAAAATAATATAAATAAATTTGAAATATTAGGTTCAATATGGTCAAAGGTGTAACTTACCTTGATCGAAGTCCTGCTAAGAATCGTTGAACTTGAACTCTCCGGAATCGTCAAAATCTAACGTAAAGAGTCAATTCAAAAGAAATTTTAAAATAAAATTCAAATAAATTCAAATTTTCAAAAGGATGCCAGAAATGGATAGATCATGATTTTAGAAAAATTTAGAAATTTGAACGGGTCAATTTGGAGTTAAAATGAAGAAGTTATGGTCTTTGGAAGTTTAAAATACAAGAAAAAGAAAAAGGTTCATTTTCTGTAATTATTTTTTAATCCAAAAAGCATTTATGACGTCAGCTGGCAATTAACTGAATTATTTTTGTGAAGGAAATTGGAGATTGTGATGTTAGCAGGCCATTAAACCGGATTAAAATAAAAAGGGGTTGCTAACGTGGCGGGGGAGACCGACGTGGCTTCCATGTGGTGCCATGTGGCACGACGTGGCTGCCGCGTGGCTGCCACGTTGCCGCATGGTTCTGACGCGGCCGGCCCCGGGTGACGTGGCGGTCGGCGCCCGCGTGGCCAAGGCGTGGCGCTCACTCGGCGGCCACCGGCTGCCACACGGCCGCCACACGCGCGCGCCCGCCGACGTGGCTCGGCCGGCCGGAGGGGAGGCACGGGACCCGAAGGTCACCGGTGCTCTGGCGGGTGGCGGCGCCGGCCGGTGTGCGCAAAAGCGAGAGGAGGAGGGGAAGGGGTACCGTGGGGACCGGGGTGGGGAGGCTGCCGACGGCGAGGGGCGGCGGTCGGAGGGGAGCTTTGCGGCGGCGGAGCGATCCAGCAGCGCAAATGCCCGGAGGAGGGGTGTCCGACGTTCACCGAAGCACGAGGAAGGTCGGGGTAGCATCGGTGAGGCGCGGGGAGGTTGGGGGCGGCGGCGATTGCTCACCGGAGCTGGGGAAGCCGACGGAGAGAAAAACGAGCTCAGGGAGGCTCCGGTGCTCAATTGCTTGAATTGAGAGGCGAGAAGGGGCGGTGTATTGAGGAGGAGCTCGGGGAGTCCGTTTTATAAGTCGGGGAGGGGAGTAACGGGCGCGCTCAATTCGCCGGAATTGAAACTGCCATGGCGGATCAATGTGATGATACCAAGCGCAAATGGGGTAAATATGCCTGAATCGGGTGCGGGGAAACGGCAATTTAAATTTGCATTAGTGCGGGTGGGTGATCGGGAAGGAAACCGAAGCTTTAAAAGCTTCGGTTTTCGGCATCAATGGCAGTAGCGGGCGGAGATCGCATGAGGAAGAAAGGCAAGCGATCGGAGGAGATAGACCTGACAGGCGGGGCCCACCGGTCAGCGAGAGAAAGAGAAAGGAAAGGGCGAGGGGGACGGTTGCATCTGCGACATGTGGCAGGAGGGCGCGGGCGAGGCCGTTGGATCGGGGCGAACCGTTAAGTGAACGAGGACGGATGAGATTCAATCCGACAACAGAGGGGAAATCTGAACCGATCAAGTGAGGCGAAGGAGTAAGTGACAGGGAGTGGACGAGATTTGGTACGGCAACGGGGAACAGTGCGGATGAGGCCACGCGTCAGACGGAGAGGAGAGGGCCGCAGGTGAAGCGGTAAGTGGTGCGGGCGGCTGAGATCGATTCGGGCGGGAGGTGGCCAGTCCGATGCGCGACACGCGTCGCGTGCGGAGAGAGGGAAGGCGGAATGAAGGGGTAAGTGGGATCGAATGGCTCGGATAGAACCCGGCGGCCAGGGAGGCTCCGATGGCTGACACTTGGCGGCCGGGGAGGGGTTTTGGATTTATTTTCTTTTTGACTTTTCAGAAATGACTAGGAGGCTTTAAAATACTCAGAAAAATGCCAAATAAACTTTGAAAATTCCAAAAAATTCAGAGAACCTTCTGGGACTATTTTAGACTTAATAAAAATATTTTCAACTTAATTTGATAATTGATTTTTACAAAACACAAATTGACTTTAAAGGGAGGGTTTTAAATCTTTATAATTTTCTAAAAATTACAGTAATTACATATTTGGCTTTAGGAAAATGGAATACATTTATTTTGACTTTCATGAAATGCAGTGAATTCATTTTGGCCTTTATAAAATAAATTTTATTTTGATTTTCTCAATTCAGGGCCTGGAATAAAATCTAGAAAAATCCAATAAATTCCAGAAAATATTTTAATAAAGGAATAAAATTTTGGGATATTACAAACCTACCCCCCTTAAAAGAAATCTTGCCCTCGAGATTTGCATTGGCTAGCAAAAGAGATGGGGATAGCTGGCCTTCAAATCCTCTTCTCGCTCCCAGGTGGCTTCGTTTTCGGTGTGGTTGCTCCACTGAACCTTGCAGAATCTGATGGTCTTCCTTCTGGTCTAACGCTCTGCGGTCTCGAAGATCTTGATCGGCTGCTCCTGATAGGTAAGGTCATCTTGAAGATCCAAGGTTTCCAATGCAACTTGCTCTACGGGTACTTGGAGGCACTTCTTCAGCTGAGAGACATGGACTAGGACTGGGGGTATTCTAACCGCTCCTCTCTTTTTAGAACAGAAATCAACCTAAGCTAAGACCAAAAATGGTGCAACTCCTAAAATCCTAGAAAAAAAGGGATAAAACTTTGAACACACCTTGCTTAGGGTCTCAGGAATCTAGTCTATCCAAAGATCACATGAATCTTGATCAAAATTCCACCATTTCCCAAAGACAAGCAATATTGCATCAAAATCAGGTAAACTTTAAAATCTTGGGATATGACTTGCTCGTGGATAGAGGATAGCCAAGTTGGCTATAGATGAATTTCAACATGTCACAGCAAGATATTTCTTTTGAAGATTCAAAGCAAAACACTAGGATCAAGAAATCTCAAGAAGATGTCAAATCCAAGTAAAACCGAGCAACTTCAAAGTCATGCAAGACTTGGTGCCTAGATGGTTGAGAGTAGATCTCTATGAGTCATTTACATCACTTACATATCCTTGGCACACAGCACGATCAAGAAGGGGAAAGAAGGGATCAAAACTAACAAGAATAAGAGAAAATCAACTAAATCAAGAAGACATCATGAGTGATGAACAATCAAGAAGACACCATGAGTGATGAACAAAGTTGATCCATTACCACTTAAGGATGAACAAATCAAGTGCCATGATTTTCATTAAACACAGTTTTTGCTTTTTGGTCACCTTACCAAAATACCCTTCCTTGACTCAATCTTCATCTTCACTTGCAATTAATCACCATGCTTGTCATGTGTGAGTGTATCAATGGCATGCCACATATCAGCAAGTCTCTCTCCTTTCAATTTCACCAGATCATGCATCACTTGGACCGACCAAGCTACTTAGTGTAACCTGTTACTTGAATCTTTCCTTCGACTTTTCCACCTTCCTTATGACATACTTGAGCTCAACTATCTCACTTAGCATTCTTGATCATTCTAAGCCTCAACTTTTCTATGAGCGTAGTCTCAATTCTTATCATTGACTATGGTTGACTTGAAGCTTCCCTATACATCCAAGATAAAGAAATCATTTCTGAGTATAAGTTCTTCACAACTTGACATACGTTAGTCAAAACATACTTCATGCAACATTAATGCAATAACCAGACATAATTCAATTCAATCCAAAACCTAATTCCCAAAATCTGAGAAATAACCCTTAGGGCCAGTCACACCGCCAACTAGAGGCCAGTTAGACTGGTTGAGCTTAGTGCAAACAACCTCTCATTGGTCTAACCCCTCATCCTGGTTGCTCTGAATGACAACCTTCTGGCGGTCTGACCGCGCCTCCTGGCTAGTCTGCAAGGTACAATTGGATATTTCAGGGAAAGACATGCAAATGCAGCACTTCATGTAGCCAACCCACATACACCGTACCGCTCAAAGATCATAACATACATGCAGGCCAAGATTGAGAAGGGTCAGTCACACACGGTCTACATGATGGGCAACACGGAGCATTATTTTAATGTGCTCCTTTGGGATAGAGTCAGATTTGGGACTGCTCACTCTCTTATTACCCACGAGGTGTATCTTGGAGATCATGTCAATAAACCTAACTGCACATGAAATAAGCCAAAGTTCCTTCACAAATCATTCTCTCATGTCCTTGCTGCATGTGCGATTATTAACATGGACCCATCGAACTTTATGTTAGAGTACTTCATGAAGGATAGTGTACTGTAGGCGTGTGCGTTAAGCTAAGAGGCTTCAAGGTTGTGGACAACTTTGCCATGTAGGATATTGCATAGAGGGCTTGGATTCTAGATCTTAACCTATTGAAGAGTGGGAAGGGCCGTTGATAGAGTCGTTGCATTAGGAATGATATGGATGAAGGGGAAGCTGGATCGGTGAGTAGACGTTACGGCTACTATGGCTAGGAAAGCCACACTACGAGGCATTGCAAGGCGCCTGCTAACGAGTAGGAACACCGACATGAAGTGCCATGCGCCTTGTTGTTGTGTGCGTACTAGTATTAGATTACAAATGCTACATGCTGTAATTTCATTTGTAAACTTTAACTTCATTTGTATTGTCAGTTCGTGAAGTGCAACACCATTTCTTGTTGTGTGTGTACTGGCACTTACAATACAAATATTATCAGGTTGTAACTTCATTTGCAAACTTTAACTTTATTTGCCAGTCTTGCATAGTGACAATGACATATACACCATTCATACACACTTCAGGAGATTGAACATAACCATGAACAAGGGGGAGTACTATGGTACAAACTTCTCCGTGTGTGGCAACTGATAGAAGGTGCTTTACGCTACCCACATGGAGTGTTACAGAGGGAGATACCTCGGATGTGGTTGGCCATCATTGTAGTGGTACACACATATATAGTTAGGGTTCATGCAATAGTATGTGAGATCATAGGAACTTTCTATGTTGATGACCTACTTGTTGCTCCTCTCACGCTGCATCTATTGGCAGATGTTATCATTCTCCTCATTGAGATTGTTAATCCACGCCTCCAACTCTAAGATTCGGTCCCATAATATATCCACGTACATCACAACATGACATTCATAGAGAGGATCGATCCAGCAGACAAAGTCGTATTTCGTCATCTGCTGGAAAGGAGGGTTAACATGGAAGCTCTATTTGCATTAACAGAAAATAAACTATTGGCTAATTGTACCCTAGAGTGTGGGCATCGGAAGAAACGTCATCCGCCTTTGAAATGGCCGTCTGCGACTTTCACGACCGTGTCCTCTCTGTGTTTGCATTTCGACTATACTGGTTGAGCACGCTTGTTTGGTATCAAGTGATAGTTAGGGCCGAATTCATCTCTCCTTTTCAGGGGAAGGTCTTGCATTGGTGACTCTGGTTGGATTGGCCCCTTGGCGTCTGTCATAGTAGTGCTACTTTCAGGGGGTAGGGTGTGCATTTTATAGGCCGTGGGAGGAGGTAGCGTGCTTTTTAATAAAGCGGGTTATGTGTTAGCTTTGTACAGTGAGTACACCAGATAAGTCAACTTTGCATAGTGTCTAGACCAAGTAGGATAGCTTTACGTAGTGACTAGATCAGATGGGATAGCTTTGTGCAATGACAAGACCAAACAGGGCAACTTTACGCAGTGACAAGACCAAACAGGGCAACTTTACGCCCAGATGGCACGTGAGACGACGGAGGAGCGGCACCTTTACCGAAAATTGAAGCGAACGTATCCAGCGGGAGATGCAAGCTCACTTAGAGGCATGTAGGCGCAAGGAGCAGGAGGCTCGTGAGGAGCATGAGAGAAGTTGTGAACTGGCTACCAAGGCCATGGCCGACAGCGAGAACTACAACACCTAGTTGGGCCACAAGGGCAAATGGTCACGTTTCACGCAGTAGTTCAACATTCTTCATCCATATGTCCCATATATTTCTAATTCTCTAAAGACATACATGTACCATCCTTGGTTCATTAGCTTGTATGCCATGTAACACTACTACAGAAAGCCTAATACTAGACACAAAATCACAGACGGTTTGATAAAATGGTCTGTGAACGACATTAACACAGACGGTTTTAATTTGGACACCGTCTATGTTGATGGCGTTGGAGAAAACGAGTATCACAGACCATTCATACCAATGCATATCACAGACGGTTTTTGGTTACAAACCATCTATGATATTGATATATCACAGACGGTTTTTTTACAAACCGTCTGTGATATGCCTATATCACAGACGGTTTTTTCATACAAATCATCTGTGATGATATCTATCACAGACGGTTTTTAGTTACAAACCGTCTGTGATATTTACTTCACAGACGGTTCGAAAACCGTCTGTGATAACCTTGGATTATCACTGATCCATAAATTCAGACGGTTCAGAAAACCGTCTGTGATGATGATTTCTGTAGTAGTGTAACCTCCTTGTTAGATGAACTGTGTTATTTTCCTTATGTTATTTATCTGAAATTTTCCGTGTATGAATTTCTGGTCGTATCGCAATATCACTTACCTTTCAACTTACGGATCGTTGCTACCTCAATCGTCTGCACAAAATTTTTCAGAAAATTTATCGCATAACAACAACATACGACGATCGTAAAATGTTATTATGAGTCTAACAGATTTTGTACTATTCATAATCTACGAAAATCACAAATAGATCAACGATATTGTCTGCCCTTTTATTTAAACAAACAACTTACAAAGAAGATTTGCTAAATGTTACCTGCCTACAACAATTGCCATTTATCTCCACAATTATTTTTATTGGATTAATAAAATAATTATATATTTTTTAAAAATCACCCAACCATTAGACGACTCGGGCTAGTCGCTCAACCAAGTTGGGTGACTAGGGTCTTGTTGCCTAGTGGTTGGGTGACTTGTCCACGTGTCGCCCAATGATTGGGCAACTAGCCCGAGTCGTCTAACCATAGAACGGCATATGGTCAAAACTGCAAAAAAAGGTATAATACTGTAATTCAGAATTAAAAATTGATTATTTAAAAAAGGTATACTACTCCTTGTAAGGCCTTACAAGCCCTTTTTCATAACAAAAAAAACTTTTCCTTTAATGTGGCCATTCTTTAAAGCCTGGATGCAACGCTAGCTACACCTTTCCTGACCCATTTCTTCACCAAAGCAAAAGTAGGCAAAAAAAAGAAAGAAAGAAAGAAAGGAGGGGAGCAGAAAAGAGGCAGCCAAGAAAAAGAAAAACAAGTAATAAAGGTAGACAGGGAGGGGAGGCAAAATAAAAACACATGACTTCTTTCAGGCTTCCTCCACTTCGCTATGTTCTAGTGCCATGAGAGATTCCCTTCTCCAAAGGCTCATATGCTTTATCCCTCCTCTCTCTAAAGGTTGACCTCAAGGAGTAAAAGGACTGCTAGCTAGCTAAGAGATCGTGGAGAGTGAGCAAAAGCTAGAGAGAGATCAGATAGAGTAGATCAAGTGAGTGCTACTGCTTGCTTGCTTGTGTCGAAGAGCATATCAAAGAATATGGATAGGGGACTCCTCCACAAATCATCACCGCTAGTGGGGGAGATGGGGGAAGGCCATGGATGGTGGAGTGTGAATAATTTGAGGCCCCCCTTTGAGCAGCATAATCCTTCTCTTTTCTTGCCCTCCACCACCACGCCCTCCTGCTCCCCTCTCCATTCCTTCTCCTCTCTGCTGCTCTCTAATCACTATCCACTGCCTACAACAAGCACTACTACACCTTGGCATGACAGCGGCAGCAGCCAAGGCCAGCTCCAGGAGTCATGGAGCCATCTCTTCATGTATATCTCTCCCTCCCTGTGTGTGTGTGTGTGTGTGTGTTCCAGTAACACTGTCCATGATCACACAGCTCTTCATATTGGCAACTTAATACACCATATGGTCTGTTCTTTTTTTGGAAACAATTGTTTTAAAGAAATGCATGCAATATTACAATGATATGCGCTTACACTTACTTAACAATTCATGTCCATAACTTTCTTTCTATATATTTTCATATCGCGATCGTCCAGTGGTGGATTGGCTAATGGTGAAGAGAGGTACAAGAACTGGGAAGGCCAGGTGCTGTTCCCAACGACAACCAATTTAGAAGCCGATGGGAGCAGCAGCTACATCTACAGCACCACAACTAGCCACGGGAGTAGTACAAGTGATGAGATCCAGTTGCCAAGGTCCTCTCCATGGGGAGGAGGTGTCCATCACCACCACAACACCCTGCAGCAAGCTTCCCCACCTAGGTCTTCTTGCCTCACCTCGACCACCTCCCTCGGAAGCAACATGTTGGAGTTCTCAAACAACAGCTCGCCACGTGAGGTAGGGATGCAAACATATTTGATCTTTCCGTGTGCATATGCATGGTAGCTTTTGGGTGAGCCCAACACTTACTGAGAGCTAGTGAAAAGGCCTTCTTTAAGCACTTCCTTTAGATAGATAGATATTAGAAACTTGGCAAAAACTACTATATATACACTTATCCTTATGGTGTACTCATCGTGAACTCAAATTAAAAAGTCATGAAAAATTTTGAAAAAAATTGTGATACATCATGGTTTACTCCACATATGTATAAAATTTTAAATTCAAATTTCTTCTATATTAAGAGTTCCAAAATAGAGAAAATTTTAGCAAATTTAAACTCTTAACATTTGTTAGATTTTCTCTTTTTTACTCTTAACATAGAATGAATTTGAACTTAAAATTTTATACGTAGGTAGATCAAGTTTAGAAGTACATGTAAAAACTTTTTCAGAATTTTTGCGACTTTTTTAAGTTTGAGTGCGCATGATAAGTGCATTGTAAAGGTGAGTGCACATCCGTTTTTGCCTAGAAACTTTGTGGATAACTATAGAAGTTTCACTTGGGAAGTAAGATAGAAAACCATGTTTGATGATTAGTTAAGTTTGTGGAATTGAAAGTTTGTTAATTTAATTTGTTCCATCTTTTTGTGTTCCCCCAGTGCATCATCACAACATCTGGAGTAGCTTTCAAGAAGGCTAGGACCCAAGAACCCTCCCGGCCCAATCTACTGTTAAGGTCTCTCTCTCTCAAGTGTGTTTCTATCTACGCTGAATTAGTAAACATCTTAAGATTCTTACAATCAATACATGGACAGCACATAAATTCCATCCATCTCTTTAACATATCTTGCTTGGTAGCACTTCTAAAAGTAGATACGCTTTCGATGTACTCTTCACTCATACGGTTCTTAATGTATATCCAACTTCGGTCCGTCCGTTACTCATATAACAAATTAATGTTAAATTAGATTAATGCTTTCTTAGGTAGCTATTACATGTATGTAAACTTACATATAATTGTCACTTACCATAATTTGTCCATCTAAAGTAGTTAGCTATGATTCATAAACCAATTCAACAAAAATTAAAGTAGATACGAGTGAGAAATTAGAGCAAAAACTGCCAAGTTAGATCTCTCTTTCTTTACAACTAAAAAGTACGTAGATCTAACTAGAATATAATGTATTTCATTATATATAATACTAATTACTTATCTTAGATCACCAAGAACAAATAAATACACAAGTACTCTTCCAAATCTCCGGTCTCCTTTCACCAAATCGCCTCAAGCCGCCGCATGCCTAATAGATAGAATATCTACTAGGATGAGAGTATTTAATAATGCAGTCAATATCGTAGACGCTTCCATTCACAACATGTCTGTGATAAGTGGTCATCACAGATGTTTTTTACAAAAAAAAAGTCTGTGATGTATCACTGATGACTTTTACAAAAACCATCTATAATAAGTCCATACATCATAGACAATTTTTATTTTGGACAGTCTATGATGTATCATAGACAGTTTTATGTAAGAACCGTCTATGATAAGTAGATTATCATCACTTACTATTCTTACTATCGGTTGCAACATAGACTATCACGCTAGTAAAATTGTTTGAGATAACTACGCTGTAGCTTAGCATGATGGATTCCGTATAACCGTCTGTAATGAGATGTCCAACATAACCTTTTCCGTAGTAGCGTGAGCATGGGCCAGCCATTCAGAGCAATATAGCATTGAAGCATGCATGCTGAAATGGACAGGCATGGAATTATTGTGGGGGTGAGACAGAAGGTGAGATAGGTAGGGCTTGGAAATGATGGCATTTTTAGTATGTTTTGCTTGTTCTTTTGCTTCAGGTGAGGAAGGAGAAGCTAGGGGATAGAATAACTGCCCTTCACCAGCTTGTCTCCCCATTTGGGAAGGTATATATCACTACATATCATCTTCAGGACTGTAAGTTTCATTGTATTAGTACAACTTAGTCTCTACCTATAACTCTCATCAATGAAAGAGTTATGATTTCTCGTAAAAAATGAAAGAGATATGATTTCTCGTAAAAAAAGAAAGAGTTATGATTAGATTAGACTTGTCATATTTAATTTGAAGGAGAATACAAACAATGTGTTAGTCTGGTGAAGTTAATTATGATAGAATAACAACAACCTGGTATAAACAGCTACTAGATGTATGTTTCTGTGGTCAATCAATAGAGGATCAATCCCAGAGAAGCAACCAGTCGGAAAAACAAAGGATAGGACAATATTATAAGATGACAGGATTCCATAATGTAGATAGTAGTGCCTTTTTTAGCCTCCTCAGATCTATATATTGTTAATTATCTACAGAAAGATTAGACCTTGTACCCTTATTTCAGAAAAAATTAGACCTAGCTTGTACCCAAATATCGAAAGGTCTTCATATTAATGCATGACATTGTAGACAGCATGAACTAATAACATAGGTGATATCATTTCACACCAACCTAATATATGACTGTAAATCCATTTTTCTACTCCTAAGTAAAAAGCTTGTTCTTACATAGGTATAAGTGCATATTTGTGCATAAAATTCTAAAGAACACTTCCTTCCAAAATAAACTGAACAGATTTTAGAGCAAACGAGGAGTCAAATTAAGTCCGCAAACTAATATAACCATATATATACGCGGTTTTTGAACTTTTATTTTACCATGTCATTGGAAAGGTATATATACACACACAGTATATATATACATATATATATACATGTATATATATATATATATATATACACGCATGGAAAACTCCTCGATATCTTGTGCTACCATATTCTTTTCAACTCTATGCTCATGTAAAAGTAGATCCATTTTTCCAGAGAAAAATACGAAAAAGAGATCCTGACATGGTCTAACCTCCCTTATCTGCCAGACTGACACTGCGTCTGTACTCCTTGAAGCCATTGGGTACATCAGATTCCTACACGGTCAAATTGAGGTCTCTCTCTCTCTCTCTCTCTCTCTCTCTCTCTCTCTCATTCATGCAGGCATGCGTGCCCATACTAGGCTAGCTCAAACAGTACATCCATCTCACATATAGTATTCTCATGCATGAAATTGTTCCTTGTTCGTTTTCATACTTTTTGGAGACAGCTCCATTACTGTCGATCGAGGAGCTACTTTGCAATACGTTGCTGCTACAGCCCACAGTAACTTATAGCCCCAAATTCTTACTATTAGATCATCCATGCATTTTTTTCTACAGCTTAATTCTACCTAATTACAATGCCACCTTAAACAGTTCCTACGCGCTTCATATATAGCTACGTGCTGCTCCATGAAATGATACACTAATTAACGTACAACGCTTTCATAAATCTGATCTGTAAACTAAATGGCTTTGTTAATACATAGCGGTATATAGTGATGATGCACAAGGAGCTAGGCAAGTGAAACAAAAAGGGCCAGGTGTGCGTGCTCTTGCCCCGCTGCTAAAGCTGGCTCCTCCTTGCATGTGTTAGTCTGATCAATGCAGCATGCAATCTTTTTAGCCTGCTTATGCAACAGTGCATGCCTTTTTGGAAAGGTGCCATGCCCTGTGCGCTGCCTCAGCTCTCTCTCTCTCTCTGCAGGGTTCTCAGCTTGTTAGGTTACTATATAGTGTGAATGAGTTGATCGTTTCTCACTTTTGATATGAATCTGCTGTTTGATCTCCAGGCTCTGAGCTCGCCGTACCTGGGCGGCAGTGGAGGTGGGGGCGGCTGCGCCAGCTCCACCAGCTCGCGGCAGCAGCAGCACGGAGCCGGTGTGAGTAGTACCTGTGCTGTAGCTTATGGCTACAGTAGTTTCTCCCGAGCTATTCTTTGACTCCATATATGCAGAGCGATAATGTATGGGAACGTCGGTAGCTAGGTGTACGTACCTGCCTGCGTGTCCCCACGCCCCTCGCGTTCACAATTCCCAACGTTAGCCGCCAGAGTAGTGCATGCCGCTCGCTTCCGGCTGCGGCCTGCAGGTTCTCATCATCGCTAGCTCATCGATCGCATCTGCACGCCTTCATGCGCGCATCACATCGCATCGCAACTTTGCTCATCTCTCTCTCTCTCTGAATGGTTGCTGGGTCAACAGGGTGAAAAGCTATCTAAAAATAGGGTGTCTAATAATTATTTGGATATTTGATTTTAAATAATTATCTAAATTTATGATCCTTAGATTAAGTTTCAACGGTTCTAATCATTTCCTGTTACTAGATAACCCCTATCCCGACCCGCCGCCTCCTACCCGCACCCTTCGTGCAGCCCCCTCCTCGTCGCCCTCCATGCCACCCCCTCCTCGTCGCTGTACCACCCCTCCTCTCGCCGGAGCAGCTCCGCGAGCCTGCCCCCCACCCCTCCTCCACCACCCATGGCCGGTGGCGCCCCCGCGGCCCCGCCCCCTACCCCTCCCCGTCGTGCCATCCCCGTCCAATCTAATAGCTAGTGTCTTCTGTTGCCGCCACCCTTCGGCACTGCCCACCACCGCTCCTACCCCGCCTATCGCCCCCACCATCACCCACTGCCGGGCCACCGCCCCTAGCCTCTCTCTATGCTAGGCGGAACAGTGAACCCTAGGCGCGGGGACAGGATTCTCCTCTTAGGTCGCCAAAGAGGAGGAAGAATTGGTCATCGACGAGGATAAAGAATGGGTCATCGAGAGAGGAGAAAGAAGTGGTTGTCGGAGAGGATGAAGAAGCGATCGCCGGAGAAGAAGGTGGAGGTGGTGGCGCACGAATTTTTGCGCATATTCAAAGATAAAAATTTAGATGATTGTTTGAAAAAAAAATATCCAAATGATGTTTATCAAAATCCAAATAAAAACAGCTGAGGACAAAAGCTCCACCGGTTTGGACCGTTTGGACCGCAGCGAGACCCGTAGAGGACCATTGGATTCGCTACCATATCCAGAACCAAGTGGCAGCATCTAGGCCGTAGACCAATTCTCCCCCATCAAAGGGCCGGCTGCCGTGGGGTCCTCACACGAAGGTTGAGAATATATATTTTTCCTGAGGAACGATCTCAACTACTAGCAAATGCCAAATATTTATAAAGGTTTTGATAAATATCACTCGATGTTGTTAGCCACCTTCTGGTAGTTGGGGATAGAACTCATTTTACTCGCCGACCCGTTCATGTACGTCCCTCCGCACTAGCTCCACCATTTGGAACTAATTGAAGACCTTTTACCTTAATTCGCTGTTAACTAATTAATTCTGAACATGGCGTATGACTATCATCAACCTTCCAATTAACCAAAGTTCACTCATGTTTAGAAGTACAAATTAAAAGTGCGTGTAGTCACATCATGCCTCTCGTGTCATCATGTTGATTGCTGAGAGTTTGGATGGATTCTCATCGATCGATTTACCTATGACTCCAGTAGCTAGATATGGTTTTGTGCATGCTATCTTGGTTTTGGTTCTCTTGGAATTCAATATAATGATGGGATCTAAAGTTAGTTCCTAGACAATGTTGTAGTTAGTTCCTAGACAATGTTGTTTTCATTAATAAAACCCTAAACCCCCTCATAAGTGTCTCAAATATAAATCGAGCGGCTATATTTGTCCTCGTCACCTAGGGACCATCCATCCATGAGAATTACGCATAGGGAATGTCTAAATGTCCAAAACTTTTGAAACGTATTATACTTTTCACAAGCATTAGCCTTTCCACAACAATACACAAGCGTGCGCACGCGCACACACATATGTGTGTGTATGTATGTATGTATGTATGTATGTATGTATGTATGTATGTATGTATGTATGTATGTATGTATGTATGTATATGTATGTATAACTATATCTTTGATGATTGGTAATTGATATTTGGTTATTACCATCATTGATATAACATCATTTGAAACATAAAATACCATTGATGATTGGTAATAGTTGGTTATTAATACAAGCGTTTGATTTTCCACAACAACGGAATATATTGATATTTTGAAAAGAGGGTTGAACAGTGCAAGTTTTAGGGAAATCACTACCAGAACCCAGATTATTCTGCAAGAAACAATTATTCGAACCATTTTTTGTACAATATCATTACTTCATTACTAGAATTTATGCTAGCTTAATTTTTTTGAAAAATATATGCTAAGTTTATTTGGGGGTCACAGCATGAGAACTCATTCCCAATTGATATTGAGAGCCCAGCCCTCACTTGGCCATGATTGCTGGGTAACATAAAGACAAATGCTAATGACAAGCGATTGATGGTGAAAGTACGTTGTCAGTTACCATTTGGCATGCAT
Source organism: Melocanna baccifera (assembly GCA_036346265.1). Lineage (NCBI taxonomy): Eukaryota > Viridiplantae > Streptophyta > Magnoliopsida > Poales > Poaceae > Melocanna > Melocanna baccifera. Next base: position 135,628 of record JAYEVJ010000187.1, read on the forward strand.
TTGTTCAGATCTCAACTGGTACAGTGGTGCATACTTGTTGTACATATGTTATTGGCAGCTAGGTTATATATATGCGTGTGTCCTTGTATATCCATGATTAATTTGCCTCATGTACTGTTTCACAACTTTACATAACCTAGCCATCATCTGCAACATAACTATTTTTATCTAACTTGTGGGTGTAACGAACTTCGTACTTGCACGGCCAGCTAGCTGTGCGTCCAGTACAGTGTATTGTAGCCTTCTGCATGTACTGGGCTCAGTAGAATATTCCTCTGATCCAATTGACACATGCACTCTTCAGAGAACAATAAAATTACCATGATTAGATTAAGGTGATCGGAATAGCGATGGCTTTGGATTTTTGAAAAACAGTAATTTCAAAAACATCAGAATCGAGTTGATTTATTAAGTATAATTAAATGTAAAAAAATATAAAAAAACCGAAAACAAAAAACAAAAAAAAAATTAAGTAAATTTTTAAAAAAATGAAAAAAAATTTCACTGTGGCACGCACAGTGCGCGCTACAGTGAAAAACCGTCGTCGCCTATCACTCAGCGTTGGCAAAAGCCAACCTGAGCGGAGCATAAGGCAGAACAAGCAGCACATTAGAAAAGTCTATATGCGTATGATTTTATCCAAAGCATCGTATCTTTGTGAGATCTTTCGATAAAAGCATTGACAGAAACTTTATGCCTGCCTAACGAACCAATTAATATATATTCTGATCGATAAAAAGTTGTTTGATTCCCTTCAATTCTTTTATTTTTTTATAGGTGCAACAAGGAGAAAGGAACAGCATATTTCCAGAAGACCCTGGCCAGGTATTATTAACTAATCAATTGTTTTGAGTTATTAATATTTTCTTTTACGGGATCTATACCCAGCCGATCAGTTAAGTAAAGCACAAAAGATGATACCTTTGTTCCCAAAGGAGCCTTTAGTTTGTCTAAAGCCTTGCTTTAATTGGTCCATAAAAGCATCCTGGAAAGTTAACCATGCATGGGGCCAGTACTTGTCTCTAGCTTTACACCTTTCAACTATCACTGCACAACTTAGCTAGCTTTGGTCACTAATACTATACCTCTTTATGTGGTCTCAACATGTACGGTCGATCGAGCAGCTGTTACATGACAATGCCATGAAAAAGAGAGGACAGCCTGACCAGGTACATGAATGATAACTCATGTGCATTCACGCATGTCTAGCTTGAGATTATTTCATGTAAAACTAATGGACGCTACCTGATCACGCGCATTATTTTTTGCAAGATTTGTGACTAAGTACTGAATGATATATGCCTATATGTACACTTGTGTGTTTAATTAACCAGGATGGAGGCTGTGAGGAAGCTGCAAAGAAGGATCTGAGGAGCAGGGGCTTGTGCCTTGTCCCGGTGAGCTGCACGGTGGACGTCGGCGCGGACGCCGGCCCGGCGGACTACTGGGCGGCGGCGCAGGCTTTCGGCATGGGGTTCGGCCGGTAGATCAACGGACGAAGTGGTCGTCGAATGAATCATCGGCCGGCTTGGAGATGTGACATGAATGGTGATCAGATCTGTGTAGCCCATGTGACATGCATGATCAATGGCCTGCATAACATCAGGAGCAGCCATCCTGCTGAAAAGATATTTAAGGCTGGTTCCTCTTGATGCTATGCACGCATGCACACATGCGTGCACTAATGGATGATGGGTGCGTGCAAGAGATGAGTATATAACTGGTGGTAGTACGTGTGTGTGATCTTGTCTAGAGAATGATCAATCGATCTGGATGCACTGGAGAAGGTACGTAGACAGCTAGAGCGTACGTACCTAGCTAGTGTCCATCGTCAGGAAACACCTTGTACGTCTTTTTCTGTGTGCAGGCATGCATGTCACCGTGTCATGAATGGTCTTCATGGGTGTGTAATGTGTATTTTATGTTTAATTTATTGCAATTTGCTACAAATAATCTACACTTTTACCTCGCGACTCTTTTTTACGGAATTGATAAAAAAAACCACATGTTTTTTTGGGGAGAAAAACAAACGAATTTGTAACCTCACGACCTGTTTGGAGATTCATTCTCTAGCCGGCGAGGTCGTCTCCTCTAGTGGTGGCAGCAACGGTGAGTTAGTGCGGGGCTCACCGGGTTAGGGCTTTGGTTCACTAAATTAGGATTCAGGGTTCACCCAAGCCCAGATTTAGAGGGAGGTCGTGGTGGTGGACTGTCGGTAGGTGGCGGCGGCGGTGGGGTGGCGAGCACTACGCCCGTGCCTCAGAGGAGGGCAGTGGACGATGAAAGCAGCGGAGACGACGAAAATTGACAAGAATCCATGGTTCTGTTTGTTGTGTTTCTCCTGACGATATTGAAAGCCAAGAATGCTTTACCCTTTACTACAATAACTAGCTTTCAAACGATACGTCTTTTCAAGTCTACAAGTGAATTATAGTAGACATTGTACCGACTTCAGCTATACCGGCCAAAATTGTATGCAACTGTCTTTCTCTTTGTACTCTCTCATGAACAGTTAGAATTCAAAAGCCGTAAGCTACATCCCAAAAGAATCCACCCATTGTCTTTGCCCGAAAGGAAAAGGTTGTATGTTTAAAAATTGGTCCATCTACCAGCTTAGAATCTCCGACAATGTTAGTGATATAATATTCATGAACTCTTATGTCATGGCATTGTCATAATGCAATCCCATGTTTCATGTTGCTTAGGGCACCCCCAATATATGCACTACTAGAAAACGGATCATCCCTCACGGGTTTTAGTTTTCCTGACGGGCCCGCATATACCGTGAGGGATATCCATTTTTGTGACGGGCCCACACATCACCGTCGCAAAAATGTTTTTTCCTGTCGGGCCCATGTATCCCCGTGAGGATAATTGAAAACCCTAACACCCCACCTTTTCCCCTCGTGCCCCCATACCCTCGCCCGCGACTCCTCGCCCGTGCGCCTCCCGCCCCATCCTCGCCCGCCTCCTCCACCCCATCCTCGCGCCCGCCTCCTCCCCATCCTCGCCCACGCCTCCTCCCGCCCCGCCTCCGCCCCATCCCCGCGCCCGCCTCCTCCACCCCATCCCCTCGCGCGCCCACCTCCTCCTCCCCATCCCCGACCTCGGCCGCCTCCTCCTCCCCAACCCCTCGCCCGCCTCCTCCTCCCCATCCCCTCACCAGCCAGATCCCGGCTCCCCGCCGCCGACCCGCGCCAGATCTGGCCACCCCGCCGCCGGATCTGCTCGCCCCTCTCCGGATCCACCTCGGCCCGTGCCGGATCCGACTAGATCCGGTCGTCGCGTCTTGAGTCGCCGCCACCTCCCGGCCGCTGCGCTCACGGCGCCGCCTCCCGACCGCCGCGCTCGCGCCTCCTTCGGACGCCGCCGCCGCCGCCGCTCGCGTGCGTCCGGTTGCTTCCGACGCGCGTCGCCTCCGTCGGATTCCCATCGCCATGGCGGCGCCGTCGTCGTCGTCCGGGGAGATCGCCGTCGAGAGACCATCGGGTGGACGGTTGTTAATGCTGAAGATGATGTATCGGATGTAGGAATGGATGATAAATTCTGGCATGAAATGCTTGATCTCTTCTTTGTGCGTGGTTGGGTGTCAAAGAGAAGGGAAGAGGACGACCACATCTTCTTTGTTAATAATATGGTACCTTTTAGTCCGGTTGATTTCAATTTCCCCCTTATTTTCAACTTGATATTAGTGTGCTGTTCTATGCTAAATGCACCTCACTGTTTGATTTTGATGGTACTGCGTGTTGATGCAGAAATCGCATGGTTATGGGTCCTCACATGCATTGAAGAAGTTGCCACAGAGGAGTTAATGGGTGAGACATTACTGAGATCGAAGAGACCGATCGGGAAATTCTAGTTCAGTTTTATGATTTGTCTTTGTGTTGCCTTAGCAGACTTTTAACAATCTTTTGTTCCCTAGGTTATATTTTGGGAGATTATTACATACGTCTTATAAGCCAAATTTGCATTTGTGGTATCAGTGTGTTGTTGATGTTTTAAAATTTTGATAATTAAATAGCAAACTGACAAGTCTTACAAATTATGATAAGCTTGTGCTTTACATAACTGTTACAAAACCCTTTCTGAATGATGTCAAAGGTGATAAGACAATTGTGGCTGGAACACACTTGATACGCAGGAACATGTTTAAAATTTTCATTGACGCTTGTAGTGTTGGCTCTGTTGCTCATTAACTATTTCATGGATGCGCTCTTCCTAATTTCCTATTGAATAAATGAATGTATTTAGCTGTTTCTGAATACTCTTCATGCAATACTATGTGCTTGAGATCATTTCTAAAGAGTACAGCTGGAGGTTTTTAGTTGTTCCTTCCAAAAGTCAAGTTAAAATGAAGCTAACCTAAAAGAGCTATTATGGTACATATAACACATTCCATGCTATCCAACTCTGGATTTCTTTCACTTGTTACAATACCAGGTACCCTAGTTTCACATTTTTGTTTGTACTAAGTACTAACTAATCTTGTCTTGATCTCAATCTCTTGTCAAAACAGGTTACAAAAACTGTATATGCATCCCCTAGCCATGTAAATTTTCATCTTGATCGAAGGAAGGTAATTTTTTTGGCATCATCTTTTGAAAGAAATGACATTTTAATATAATCTCTTGTATCTCTTGACAGTCAGAGAAACAGACTGCATATCCCAACATTTGTTTCTCAGTGGATGACTTCGATGATCCTTTTGATGCTGTGGTAAGTTCTCTTTTGATCCTGCCAAGTTGAATAACAAAGTATTCTGGCAATTCTTTCCATGTTGTAGATGCCGATGGTTTTATCTCTGATATTTCATGGTTTTTCCTTTTGATGCCTTTGACCATGTACTTTCTAACTTCTAAGTTGACCCTAGCAAGTGAAGTTATCTTCTAAATTTGAGCAGGTTTTGTCAGACCCTGAACACTGCTATTGTGTGATTCTCAATGCACATGGTGGGGCAGCATTTCCTGAAGAGACTGAATTAAAGAATACAAGTTCAAATTTACAATCTGGAGTCAACTCTGGAAGCAACCAAGAAAACCCACCAAAGGTTACTTTGCAGTGCAGCAAAATGATTGGATTGAAAGAGCTTTTGTTAGATTGTGAACTAATGGAGAGGTTCTTGTAAACTGTAGAAGTTCTTGCACTCCTGTGGTTTAATGTTCTAAACTTGTTTTAATTTTGCTTCTGATGCTTATGTAATATGATAAATGCTTGATGAATGTTGATATATATATCTTGTGTGAAGGATGAATGATGGTCTGGTTTGTGCAAGGTTAGAGCTATTATTTGATATGCAGGTTTACATATTGTCCTTTGTTTAAGTCAATATGCAATGTTGATATGCAATGTTAGAGCTATTATCAATGTGCAATGTTGATATGAACAAATCTGTTATAATTTGTTAGTAGTTTGTGCCAATTTTTCTCACGGTTAGTACCGTCAGGTTAAATCAATTTTCCTCACGGTCGGTTAGTATCGTCAGGTTAAATCAATTTTCCTTACGGTCGGTTAATACCGTCAGGTTAAATCAATTTTCCTCACGGTCGGTTAACCGACCGTCAGGTTAAATTTCCCTGACGGGTAATACCGTCAGGTTAATATTCCCTGACGGGTAACCGTCAGCCAAATTGAATTTCACTCGACCAAACGAGGATTTGTTCGCGGGAACCCGTCAGAGAATTATAACCTGACGGTTTTTTGTATTTTTCTGACGGTTTTGAACCGTGAGGGATGATCTGTTTTCTAGTAGTAGTGATGCTCCTATATCGGCAGTTCTTCAAAATGTCACCTATGATTGATGCTTATATAGAGAGGGAATTAAAAAAGAGAGAGGAAAGCAATATCTTGCATGAGACATATCTTGGGCACAAAATCCAATCATAAATCATAGAAAAAACTTGGATTGGGTAGAGGAGGATTGTATCCAACTACACTTCTATGTCTTGCATGATATTTATTGAGAAAATTCCTCACATGCCATTTAAAGTTGTCCCAATCCCTTCTATGCCACTAAAACAGTTTGACCCCCTGCGTGCCACTAAGTTTCTTGTTTGATCTCCTTCGTGTCATTTTCGCTAACTTCGTTAACCTGAGTCATTGCTAGACCACCCAAACTAGTCAGATTTTTGGAGAAATACCCATCTTACCCCTCTCCTTTTTTCTTACCTCCTTAGCTCGATGGAGGCCACCTCCTCTGTTCCATGCCACCAAAGGCCACCTCCACTACTCCATGCTACTTGCTAGAGGCCAAAAATTGAGGACGAAGATGTTGAAAAGTGATCCGAATTTGTAACCGTGTCCGTGTAGGACAATGATTCGGTTTCCTCTCCGTGTGGGATTCTATTCCTCCACACTATATATGTACCCCAGTAGTCCATAGGAAGACCAAGTCCCAAGAGAAGCACTCCATTGTAATCTCTTCTCATTATAGTAATTTACCTTAGAACGCTTGTGATTTTTTCCCGCAAGGGTTTTTCACGTAAAAATTCGTGTCTCTTATCTCTATTTTCTGTGCATTATTTGCAACAAGTGGTATCAAAGCCGAGGCGGTCATATCTTTGCCTCCGAGGCGATCTTCTGCAGCGCAAATTTCAGGCTACGTCAAATCAGCAGTCAACAAAAAAAAGGAAAAGCAACTAGTGCTCCCAAGAGAGAAGGCATCGAGTGTTCTGGAAAAGAAAGTTTAACGCACGCAACCCGAGGTAAAACAAAAAATAAAAAAGGAAAAGGCGTCAGTTCTCCCATCTTGTTTTTTCTTTCTTTTTGCCAAAATTGCTACTCGTACTTGGAGATTGTACCAGGAGTTTTCGATTGCGAGAATTTTGCTAGGTACATATAAATTTGTACCAGTAAAATTTAGTTTTCTTCCACATGGCTACTTTGAAATATGATCTTCCGCTTTTGGATCGCGATACGAGGTTTTCTCTATGGCAAGTCAAGATGTAAGCTATTTTATCACAACTTGATTTGGATGATACTCTTTTGGGGATCGACAAGATGCTAGCAATACTGTTCGCCGATAAGAAGCAATGTAAAGATCGTAAGACCTTATGTCAAATTTATCTTCATCTATCAAATAATATTTTATAGAAGGTTATGAAGGAGACATCGCCGCATTATGGCTGAAACTGGAGCAGATTTGCATGACCAAAGATCTAACTAGCAAGATGCATTTGAAGTGGAAGCTTTATTCACACAAGATGACGGAGGGAGTCTCATTGTTGAACCACCTGACAACTTTCAAGGAAGTTGTTTCTGACCTTAAGTCTGTGGAGATAAAATATGATGAAGAAGATTTATGTCTTATTTTGCTATGCTCTTTGCCTAGTTCGTATTCTACTTTTAGAGATACTATTCTATATAGTTAAGATACTCTTACTCTCAATGAAGTTTATGAAGCTTTGCATGCTAAAGAAAAGATGAAACTTATGGTTCCCGATGAGAGTTCAAGCATGCGGCGAGAGTGGCGGGAAGGTTTGTCGAGGTGAGCGCTAGATGCATTGCGGTGTGGGCAATATGAGAAGAGTTCATACGATAATTCAAGAGGCTAGAGAACTAGAGGTATGGGCATGGGATGGGGTGGTTTGTTTGGGATCTAAATCCATGGGTTTACGGGTTTGGGTACTATAGGAAGTCATGTAGGTATTGCATTAAAAAGGATGGACATGATATATCCTAATAGAGTAAAAACCCAAGTATCGGGTTTCGGGTATTGCCATCCCTAGAAGTTGAAAGTTGCGAACAAGGAGAAGAGAAATAATAATTTCAAGAAAGATCAACAAGAGAATGAAGCTAGAGCCACCATTGTCACCAAAGAAGGTTCTGATGAAAATGTTCTCGTTGTCTTTGTCGGTAATTGCAAAATCGACGATGAATGGATTCTTGATTCAGCCTGCACTTTCCACATGAGCCTGAACCGTGAGTGGTTTGTTACCTATGAAGTTACGTCAAGTGGATCCGTGTTGATAGGTGATAATACACCATGCAAGGTTGCAGACATTGGTTCTATTCAGATCAAGATATTTGATGGCACCATCAGGACTTTGTCGGATGTTCATCATATTTTAGATTTAAAGAGAAATCTTAGCTCATTGAGTACTCTTAATGCTAAAGGGTACAACTATTTCGGTGGAGGTGGAGTTCTGAAGGTCACCAAAGACTCTCTTGTTGTGATGAAAGGTGATATGAAAGCTGCCAACTTATATCATCTGCGAGGCACTACTTTTCAGGTAATGTTGTTGTTGTCTCAAATAAATTATTTGATTTTGATGCTACTAATCTTTGGCATATGCGTCTGGGGCATATGAGTGAAGTTGGAATAATGGAATTATGCAAAAGAGGATTTCTTGATGGTAAAAATATCGACAAGTTGAAGTTTTGTAAATATTGTGTCTTCGACAAGCAAAAGATGGTGAAGTTCAGTACTGTGACTCACTCTACAAAAGGCATATTGGATTGTATTCACTCCGATTTGTGGGGAGAATCCTGCGTTCCATCACTTGGAGGTGCAAGCTACATGTTGACTATTATTGATGATTACTTAAGAAAAGTTTGGATATACTTCATCAAGTAGAAATCGGATATATTCAATACATTTAAGGAGTGAAAGACTATGATTGAGAGACAAACTGGTAAGTATGTCAAGAAGCTTCGTACCGACAATGGCTTAGAGTTTTGTTCAGGAGAATTTGAAGCTTTATGCAAGTCAGAAGGTATTGTGAGACATTACACCATTCCAGGCACTACTCAACAAAACGGTGTGGTGGAACGTATGAACAGAACCATCATAAAGAAGGTACGTTGCATGTTATCAAATTCTGGATTATCAAAGAGTTATTGGGTTGAAGCCGCTTCCACTACTTGTTATTTAATTAATCGGTCACCAAATTTGGCTATTAATAAGAAGACTCCAATTGAGATATGGTTTGGCTCTCAGCAAATTATTCAAACTTGAGAATATTTGGTTGTTCTGCTGATGCTCATGTCAACAATGGTAAATTAGAACCTAGAGCAGTTAAGTGAATTTTCCTTGGTTATAAAATTGGTGTGAAAGGATATAAATTGTGGAATCTTGAAACTAAAAAGGTGGTTATAAGTAGAGATGTTACTTTTGATGAGTCCGCTTTGTTGCATGATAAACGTCTATCTATTGATGTTCCTATTGAGAAGCGACTAAGCGTGCAGGTGTAGCATATTATTGATTCAGAATCTACACTAGAAATCAACAAGGAAAATATTCCAGAAGTTCCTATTGTTGCGCCACCAAGACAACGTTCTATTGTAGTTAATAGAGAAAGGAGGAATATTCAGCCTCCTAAGAGATTGATTGAAAAAGCCAACTTTGTGGCTTATTGTCTAAATATGGTAAAAGAAATTGAAGGTACTGCAGAATCTTCATCTTATTTAGAAACTATCTCTTCTAGTAATTTAGAAAGATGGATGGCTACCACGCATGATGAGATGGAATGTCTTGACAAGAATGGCACTTGGGAGCTGATCAAGTTGCCAATTGAGAAGAAAGCTATTCGCTGCAAATGGATCTTCAAGAAAAAGGAAGGTGTTTCACCAACCAAAGAGGTTAGGTACAAAGCAAGATTAGTTGCTAAAGGATACAGTCAAATTCTAGGTATTGATTTCACAGATGTCTTTTCCTTTATTGTGAAGCATAGTTCTATTCACACTTTACTCAGCATTGTGGCTATGCATGATTATGAGCTTGAACAAATGGACGTGAAAACTGCATTTTTACATGGGAAATTAGAAGAAGATATTTATATGGAGCAACCGGAGAGTTTTATCGTTCCAGGAAAGGAGAATTTTACTTGTAAATTGAAGAAATCTCTTTATAGTTTGAAGCAGACACCTAGACAATGGTATAAGAGATTTGACTCCTTTATGATATCTCAGGATTTTCAAAGATCTAATTATGATAGCTATGTTTATTTGAAGATTGTTAATAGTTCAGCTATTTATTTGCTTCTATATGTTGATGATATGTTGATTGTTACAAAAGATAAGGCTGAAATTTCAAAGTTGAAGGCACAATTAAATAGTGAATTTGAGATGGAAGATCTCGGTGCAGCTAAGAAGATTCTTGGTATAAAAATCATTAGAGACAGACAACTTGAAAATTATATCTAAGTCAAAAATAGTATATTGATAAAGTTCTTCATCGTTTCAACATGCATAAGGCCAAACTTGTGAGTACCCCCTTAGCTACATATTTCAGACTTTTTTCAGCGTCATGTCCACAATCTAATGATGAAGTGGAGTACATGTCTAAAGTCCCATATGTGAGTGAAGTTGATTCGCTTATGTATGCCATAGTATGTTCTCGCCCGATTTATCTCAATCATTAAGTGTGGTTAGTAAATACATGGTTAATCATGGAAAAGAGTATTGGAAAGCAGTTCAATGGATTTTCATATATCTCCGGGGCATATCTAATGCTTGTTATAGTTTGGGAGGACAAGAGATGGACTCGTTGGTTATGTGAATTCTGATTTTGCTGGAGATTTGGATAAAAAAAAGGTCTCTCACTGGCTATGTGTTCACTGTTGGAGGGTGTGCCATAAGCTGGAAAGCAAGTTTGCAAACTATCGTTGCCTTGTCTACTACAGAAGCTGAGTATATGACTATTTCTGAAGCTTGCAAAGAAGCTATTTGATTAAGAGATTTATGTATTGAGCTTTGTGGATGTATATCTTGCACTACAATATTTTGTGATAGTCAGAATGCTATTTACCTTACAAAAGATCAAATATTTCATGAGAGAACAAAGCACATTGATATCAGGTATCACTACATTCGAGGTGTCATTACTCAAGGTGATATTAAAGTCTGCAAGATAAGTACTCATGATAATCCAGCTGATATATTGACAAAGCCAGTTTCTGCATCTAAGTTTGAGCTTTGCTCAGACTTAGTTGGTATTACTCACTAGTCCTTTGGACTTTCGGCGCTCAAGGTGTATATGCTGATTTTATTTGAGGAGTTCATGACATTCTTTGACTACTGGAGGGAATTTGGCTCAAGGTGGAGATTATTGAAAAATGATCCGAATTCGTAACCATGTCCGTGTAGGACTTTGATTCGATTTCCTCTCCGTGTGGGACTCTATTCCTCCACATTATATATGTACTCTAGTAGTCCATAGGAAGACCAAGCACCAAGAGAAGCACTTAATTGTAATACCTTCTCATTATAGTGATTTGACTTAGAGTGCTTGTGATTTTTTTCCGCAAGGGTTTTTCACGTAAAAATTCATGTCTCTTATCTCTATTTTTTGTGCATTATTTGCAATAGAAAATGTGGGAACTAGTAGTCATTGCTACAACTTCCATATTGAGCAAAAGCAGTAGAGCAAGCATGGAGTGGTGACACAAACATCGAAGATAGGAGAGTCTGGTTAGTGCATGAGCTTATCAAGGGTGCATGGAACTCACCCATGCTATCAGTTATGATGGAGGAGTATTGGAATGGTGAATTGGTGGTAGATAGTGGCGGCAACAATGGCTTCATCGGTGGTTGAGCTCTACAGAGGCGGTAGGCTTCAAAGGAGCAATGAGAATGGTTGAGGATGTAGTAGGGATGCTCAGAGTGCAGTCATTTGAGGAAGAAGCTCACCGAAGTGATGGAATCTACAGGGTGGTAGTGGTGACCAGAGTAAGGGAAGGCTAGTTGGATCCAACAAAGCATTGCACGAAATGAAAAATTAGTTTATGGATTTTGACAATTGAAAGGAGAGGTGAGTTTTAACATGAACATTGTGGTTAATTTGGTCTCAACACATGTGGGGAGATGGCATGGTGGCGTGCCCACCGGCTCCAAGGAAGAAGGAGGCATTCCCTCGTTGAGCCATCGCATAGGGAATCCTGCTACATATTAGGCTAGAGCTCGTTGAGGCGGCGGCCATGACAAAGGTGTCATAGTATGAGGAGGCTGTTGGGAGGAGGGTTGTGGTGATGATAAGGAGATAGAGAAGAGAGAGATAGAGAGGAAAAGGAGGTTGGAGAAGAAATGAAGAAGGGGAAGAGGAAGGAGGATGGGAAAGAAGGGTAGAAAGGTCTTTTTGCAACTCATCGTCAAACATCCCCATGGTTGTTTGATGGAAGTGGCACAAAGGGGTGAAAGTTAAAACTCAATAGCATAGAAGGAAACATAATTTTTTTAGAAGCATAGAAGATAATGGGATAACTCCCAGTGGTATACAAGGAATTTTCTCATATTTACTTATTCATACCAAGATATGGTTGGAAGGCTAGTATCTAGTACTATTTATTGATGACGTGGATGCTTTTAAATATGACTATAGAAACCATTCATTGGGAGTGCCCTAAGAAAACCTTGCATCTAGCTAGAGAAGAAGCAAGGCTAATCCAAAAAAAATTCTAAACATGGCAACTGGGTTGAGATATCACACTCACACAACAACACCTATCACAACAAAACTGTGACAAAACTTAGTTGCTTACTGTTATACTACAACACCAGCACACCTATCTCATAACCTCATTGTGGGAGCGCCCATCCCTTTTTGGGCTGCCAAGAGTGCCTAATGGGCCTTAGAGTAAGCCATAAGCTAGAATGTGTATAGCTGTTAGAAATGTATTGTGGACTTTAGGGCATACCCATGAGTGAAATACTAAAGAAATGTACCAATGTGTCCTCATCTTTTTATAATTATTAGGGGACAAGATGGGAAATAGTCATCCCCTCCTCCATATAAAAAGCCCAAAGGAGCATGTAGGGGGACAAATCTCTCATTTTTCACGCAGTAGCTCTGTTTCTCAAGTGGCTTGTGTTCTTCCTCCAATTCTCTTTCCTCAAAGGAGAAAGGGTATTCCAATACCCATTTTTAGCATCGTTGCTGCAACACTCATCATCACACCATTAAGAGTTTATTCTCCTAATATTATCTTGATAGTACTATATTCTCATAATATTTAGTTTATTCCTAAAAATTTTAAGTGGTCTTCAATCGAACCATTAAGAGCACTGCCATCATTCATAACAAGAGGTTACTAAATGGCCATCCTATAAAATTTTATAAGACCATCTTATTTGTTCATGACATTTAGAGGTTAAAAGGTTGTTGGTCTAGGATTTAATTTACCAACCAATTTGGCCCAATTTCCGTTGCAAAATAAAAAAATTATGGATTACGAACGTTTTCGTTTCCTCTTACCTTTACCAATTCATTTCAAAAATATATTTATATTTATTAACCACGAGATATGGAACTAGTTACGCCACATCACACTATCGTGCAGGCCATCATCTAGTTTGTATTAAAAGTTAGGGGGAAACTTCATGTGTCACTGCAAAGTTGCAGTAAACTAAAATAAGAGATATTCGAAATGCATCAGTTTGTCCAACAAAATGCATGATAGAAAAAGAAGCCCAGATAGAGTTCAATGCATGGAGTGCTGGGCTGGGCTTGGCTGAGAGGAGTAGTTGTCGTTGTGCAAAGGAGAAGCCGCAGCGAAGCTGTGGGCTGAACAAGCAGAAGTGGTGAGGATGGAGAAGAGGAAGCAGAGAATGGAGACGAGGGAAGTCTAACTAGGTCGCCATTGGGGGAGAGTTGTGTGAGAAGAGCAGCCAAGCCATGTTGTTAGGGATTTAGGGTTGCTCCTATGCCTGAATATCACCAACCCAACAAGCCCAAGATAGCAACCATACCGAGGATGAAGCCACCTAGGAAAATGAGTACATCATGCAGCTCAACATTATAGGTACAAAATCGTAAAAAGTACAATATATACATGGATGCTCTAAGAATCGTCAACGGTGTCATCGGCGTCATGACTGCATTCACCGTCATCTAGATAGAGATTGTTGAACACGTGTTCCAACTACATATCTACCATGCAGTGTTGAGCCGCACATCAGCTTGTTCCTAGTCTTTCACTGTGAGAAGTATTTCCACCATCTCACTCATAAGTCTTGTTCTTTTCTCCTCCAATATTCTTCCAGAAAAACTGAAAGTAGACTCGGAAGAAACCATCAAGACAGGAATGGTTAACACATCCCACGCCAATATTGAAGTCCTCTATGTGGTGAGGCACATGATCGCTGTCCAGAAAGACTAATAATTCTCCACGACTCTTGGTATGAATTGTTCCACCACTTGATGATGTAGAGCTTGATCTTCTGGAGGAAAAGATGGTGCCCCATATATTTGTCTTCTTACCTGGGTGGGTGTTGGTGGAGGTCATTGCAAGTGAAATCCCTAAAACTTATGCCCGTACTTCTTGTAAACTTTAGACAATTATTAACGAATAGTTGTAAAATAGTTAGAATAATATATCCCTATAGAATCACTTATAATTGAAACAATATTAGTGAATCCTACAATTTGAGCTCTTGGATCTAGAATATACACAAATACATATAAGTATGGAATCTCATTCTAATATTTTAATATTTAGTTTTCATAGCGCACACAACCTCTTATAACACTATGTCATTTTCTATTTTTTTTTCAAGTGAACAACAATTGTAAGAATATGATAGATAATTACCAGATATGTTGGATAGTACACTCCGGATAGAGCAACAGTAGATTCATAAAAGAGTTCGAGAAATGCTAGTAACTTCTCAGCAACATATCAGTACTGCTTAGTCAGTAGTGTGTTGCCAGTATGGCTATGATGGTGCGTGTGGACAAAAACATAAAATGTGAGCTTATATGGTAAAAGATTTTGTAGCATGAGATAAGTTGAGTTCCACCTTACTAGCATGTCCACAGCGAACTTTCATGGATGTACACCTATCGTAATATAATAGGTCTTATATGCTGCAATTCGTTTGTTATAAATATTTACAAAAGAAATTGTATCACGAAAAGCTTGAAGATATAAATCCAACCTCTTCAAACCAATTTTAAGTATAGGATTAATAATATGACAGGCACATCACTTATGTAGCAAGAAGGATTCGACGTACGTACCAAATAAGGGAGTGAGAATACCCATTACTTTGGAGTTTGCTACGGCATTATCCTGAGTAATTCCAAAAAAAATTTTGAAAGACCTAAATCTTTCCTGACTTTGATAATACATTTTGGTATATTCACTATTGTAGAGAAGGCTATATTGGACGCCTCATCATAGACGATTCCTATGATCTGTCAGTGTTGTAATTCTCACATACGGTTTTACAAGCGTGGCTATCTATGTTACTAGCGATGGCTAGAACTGTCTGTGATACATAATTATTATAGACAGTTTCTTGTTAAGGATTGTTTGTGAATTATCACAAACAGTGGATTAAAAACCGTCTGTGACCTCTGCAATTATCGCAGACGGTTTTTAATAAGAACCGTCTGTGATAATTCACAGACATTTCCAACCAAAACCACTATGATAATTACATAGGTCACATATGGTTTTTAATCCAAACCAATCTGTGATATTTGACATATCCCAGAAGGTTATTTTTAAAAATTATCTGTGATAATATTCTTCTATATATGCAGGGGCAAAAACATAACTCACTGTACTCCTGCACACAATTAAGTTTTCCAACATACCCACACGCCTTCTCATCTACCTCTGGCGCCACCACCTCCTCCTCCTGGCTCCTCATCGTCGTCACCGCCTCCGCGTCTCCCCATCGCCTGGCTCCCCATTGCTATCGCCTCCTCCTCGGCTCCCCATCGTGCGGTAATTTGTGTAGCTCGTTGTATGTATTTAGGATCTACAACTAACACTAATATATTTGCCATCCTTCTCTATTCTTATTACACTTTCTCACATGAGAATATTTCTGCAGTTTGGAAAAGTTGATTGGGAATAATATTGCAAAGCAAGGAAACCCAAGTTTCACTTTTGCCAATTGGCCAAGTTCAAGGTGTGCATCATGTGCATGTCTACATTGATTTATAATGCATTTCCATACTGATGTGAGTGCCATGACATGTATGAATGGTTGATATGTGCATGAGTGTGATGCTACATTTTCATAGATGATCCAATTTAATAAACTACCATGTGGTAATTCATTTGTGATTCCTTTACTAATAAAAGGCAAGTACAAAATGGAATATTTGACTTGCATAGCAAATACAACTTTAAAAATAAAATGTTACATGAATGTTACTAGTATTCATAAACCAAAATCATGAATTTTTTAAAAAATAATCTATTTTTATTCAAAATAACAAAAAATACCTGCGTAATTTTTTTTACAAGAATGGCCATGCGACATGCAGCTAATCCATGGGTGGTTACGTGACAGGTTGCGGTCGCCCAACGGTGGGGTGACTGAGACCTATCGCCGAACCGTGGGGCAACTGGAGGTCCAGTTGCCTGACGGTTCGACGACATGTTATAGTCACCCAACGGTGGGGCGACTGAGACCTATCGTCGATCCGTTGGACGACTGGAGGTCCAGTCACCTGAAGGTTCAAGTCAACACTGCAGGTGTACCAGAGTGGCTTACGCAAAACGCTCAAGTCAACACTATTTAGACCTTCACGAACTGTGCCGATACTGTAATGCACTTTTAATGTAGTGGGTATCGGCATTACTGATGTCTGCCTATAAATATTTTCAATGTTGTAACTAGTCAAATCGCATTGCACATTATGGACGCAATACTGTACTGTAATTTATATTTCCACGACCGTTCATCTATCATGACCAACTACACTACCCTCATAGCGTAACCCCTCCTCATTCACATTGACTCCGCTCCTTTTCCTCCTCCCCAATACGCATCAATGCCCTATTTGCTTCCACGCACACTGACGCCGCTCTTCTCTCGCTGCTCGAGCTCTCTCCAACTGTAAATAATCCCTAACGGGTTGTCGAGACCCGAATCTGTAAATCCAGACTCTCTATGCATATTGTACTAGTCCAGGATCACGCTAATACACATAGTGTAATATAGATAAAATATCAACAATATGTACGATTCGTAAAGAAACAAACTTAAATATTAATAATTATCATAGTACGAACTTATGGCTAAGTTTATAATTAATAGCCTGAAAGATTTAAGAAACTAGCAGCGGAAAACAACAATAAGCATGGTATCCACTCACATGCCCATAGACAATCGACTAGGAAGCGAAGTCCTAATCCGTGAAGTCATCGAAGTATCCTCCTTTAGATACCTCCTACTGATATGGTCCTTCTTTTTCAACTGAGCAACAGTACGTATAAAGCCGTGAGTACATTGGTACTTAGCAAGTCGTTTGTAATAAAGATACAATATAATATGCAAGGCTTACTAATGGATACATGGTTCCTCACCTTATTGCGTCGCCTACAGTGGAGCTCCACCACTTTTGACCACATCTCTGGCTTTGTCTTCACGCGTTCTACGCGGTGTTCCCCTCGCTTCGCCGGAACTTCGCTGGAGCATCATCGCCACAGTGGGCCAAATCATCGTCACCATGCATGTCTGACCACAACCAAGGTGAGCATCATGTTCCCCACATTCTACTCTTCATTTCGCCGCAACTCTCGTATGCTATCTCCTCTCCGTTTGCCCGGAACGCCGATGTCAGCCCATCGGCTGCCTAAAGGCTTCTCCCCCGTGTTCCGCTAGTCCATTGGCCGAGCTGTCTGTGCCGTTGAGGTCGTCCCGACGCGTTCTATGCTATGCTTCCCTCCGTTTCTCCAAAAATCTTCCCCAAATTTTTGCCTCTAACACCTAGCCATGGCCACCAATGGCACTTCGCGTCCTCATCTGTCCGGAGATGTTTTCAACAATCCGTTCGCGTCAAAATGTGTCAAACCATCCCAAGTGGTTATCTTTCGCTCCACCGAGCACCAAGATATTAAATTTTTCATTTTTTGGTATCGTCATTTTTCAAACGACATTTGCGTCAACTTCGGTGAGTTTTCAGCTTAGCCGATAATTTTTTAGCTTCTCCTTGCCGCGTTCTAGGCTGTGCTCACTTTATTTGTCTATGTTCTATCCCCAAAAATTATTTTTCTCTCCAACCCTATGTCCTCACCGTCCACATCGTCACCGTGCCCCATTTGACGTGCCGTCACTTCCTGCATGTGCCTTGGGTCCTTAGTAACCCATTTTGCTAGTTGGTTTTACCTCTCGTGTCTTTTCTCACCGGCACCACGGCCAAAAACTACTCTCTGTTAGTTTTGTGCAGGAATATTCCTGATTTCTCTTTTTCCATAATTTCTGATCCGCCAATTTTTCAATCGCTCGTTCTCCTCCGTCCGAACTCTGAATCAAGTGATTCAAGTTTCTAAATTCGTAATCTATCTCACAGTATATATTTTTTAATTTTTGGATTTTTTTTCAACAGCCCTTGGCTGAGCCTCCTCACCGCCGGAACACCATCGCCACCGCCTCTGAGTTGCGCCACCACTTCACCTCGCCGCCGACCACCTTTTAGCCACTTACAGTAATGCACAAGAGCACCAATGCACTCCTCGTAGTCCCCTCTCTTTTGCGCCCCTCGCAACCACCGCCGCTCACCAGAACTTTGGCAGACCACTGCTGTCTCCATCTACCTCTGACCATCAACTATGACCGCTGCAAACTGCTGACCACTCTAAACATCTTACCATTGTAAGCCTCCGACCACAGTCATTTCCGACCGCTTACTATTTCAACTGCTATCACTCTAAGCCTACAACCACCGCTATTTTTGACCACCTTCGCTTTCCACCATAATCGCTTCTGACCACTTCTCACACACAAAATAATTACAATAATTCCATTTAACCATTTCTTTGGAATTCAAACTACCAAAAGTCATTCTCCTTCGCCCTAACTTCGATTGGACCCATTCAAATTCCTAAATTCATATTCTATCTCTCAGTATATATTGTATAATTTTGAATTTTATTTAAATTTTATTTGAGTTTAGCTTGTCCTGGCCTTTCGCGTGTAGACTACGACTGTTTCGGAGAGTATAACTTTAACAAACCTCAGCAAACTTCGATGCAAGGCAAGTTACACCTTTGATCATGTTGCTCCTAGTAATTTAAATTATTTATGTTGTTTTTAAAATTATTATGTATGCGTACTTTTATTCAAACCTAGTTGAAATTCAATTTATATTCTAGTTATACCCAAATCATTTGTGTATGTAGATGAAAACCTAGTTAGTACAATAGTATTGATTAGAAATTTTATAGAATTGCTTAGCCATGTTTAGAATGATTTAAGTGGGAATATTTGTTTCACTTCAAAACAATGATTTTCTAAAATGTAATCTTGACTTTGGTGAGTCAAGAAAATATATGGAATATTTTTAAAATAAAATATAAAACTTGGTTTTGACCTAGGCTAATGGTTAGGTGGTGGGTGCTAGTATACATTGTTGTTCGGTGACACAATGTTGATTGTTAGGCATAAGGGGTATATAGTTTGAGCCTAAGTCAAGTTAAGGACCAGTATGTAAGCTATTATTGCAAAGTCATATTGTACTACCATATGGTTGGTATAGGACAGTCCTGACTGATTAATTTGTAAAGTCCCAAGGAATATTCCTGATTTTTCTTTTTCCAGAATTTCCTGATCCGCCAATTTTTCAATCACTCATTCTCCTCCGTCCGAACTCCGAATCAGGTGATTTAAGTTTCTAAATTCATCTAAATTTATAATCTATCTTTTAGTATATATTTCATAATTTTTAGATTTTCTCGACCGTCCCTTGGCTGAGCCTCCTCACCGTCGGAATGCTATCGCCACTGCCGCTCGAGTGCGCCACCGTTTCACCTCACCGCCGACCACCTTCCAACCACTTGCGGTATTGCACAAGAGCACCAATGCACTCCTCGCAGTCCCCTCTCTCTTTTTCGCACCCCATCGACAGTCGCCGTGCCCCGCACCGCCAGCGAGCCAACGGGCTTCGTGCGCCGCACCGCCGTCCCTGTCCGTCATCGTTTGGATGGTCCGAACATCCCCTAGGACCAATTAGACTATCCGAACTCCTCTAAATTTTCAGATGGTCCAAACTTCTCCGTGCATCATCACCGTTCGATTTCCATCTAACGACCTCTACTATGCCATTCCCTTCTCTTATGCCACTCCTTTCGACCACCTAAAGATCCACCCAATATAACTACCTTGACCATGGTATAAACTCCAATCCATTCGACCACAATTGTTTTCCGACTATAGTCACTTACGATCATAGTCACTCTCGACCACTATCGTCTCCATCTACCTCCAATCATCAATACGACAATTGCAAACCGCTGACCACTCTAAACATCTGACCGTCGTAAACCTTCGACTGTAGTCGCTTCTGACTGTTTACTATTTCGACCACTGTCACTCTTCGCTCTAAGACTCCGAGTACCTTCGCTTTCCACCATTGTCGCTTTCGACCATTGTCGTTCATTGTCGTCCCGACCACACACAGAACTCCTTCTACGACCATTCGACTCTGACTACCCTTGTTCTCGACTGCTACAATGTTCTTCGACCACTATACAGTTTCGATTGGGTCTTCGTCTGAATCTTCAACTTCGCCTTCACCCGTATTTGGAGTCTCTGTCTTCGACTTCGACCTCTGTAACTTTAACCATTGATTTAACCATGGTTTCGACCACTATCACTCTTCACTCTAAGATTCTGAGTACCTTCGCTTTCCACCATTGTCGCTTTCGATCACTATCGTTCATTGCCGTCCCGACCACACACAGAACTCCTTCTATGACCACTCAACTCCGACTACCCTTGTTCTCGACTGCTACAATGTTCTTCGACCACTGTACAGTTTCGATTGGGTCTCATCTGAATCTTCAACTTCGCCTTCACCCGTATTTGGAGTCTCTGTCTTCGACTTCGACCTCCGCAACTTCAACCATTGATTTAACCATGGTTTTGACCACGGCTTCAACTATGCTTTCGATCATGGCTTCGACCACACATAAATATTGTAGCTTCCAACCACTTCTCCTTCACAAAAGAATTCAAATAATTCTTTTTAATCATTTCTTTGGAATTCAAACTACCAGAAGTCGTTCTCCTTCGCTCTAACTCCTTTTGAACCCATTCAAATTCCTAAATTCAAATTCTATCTCCTAGTGTGTCTTTCATAATTTTTGGAGTTTATTTGGATTTTATTTGAGTTTAGTTTGTTCTGGTTTTTCACGTGTAGACTACGACTAATCTAGAGTATAACTTCGATGGACCTTAGCAAATTTCGAAGCATATCAAGTTACACCTTTGATCATATTGCTCCCAGTAATTTAAATTATTTATGTTGTTTTTGAAATTATTATGCATGCATAATTTTATTTAAAACAAGTTTAAATTCGATTTAAATTCTAGTTATACCTAGATTCTTTGTGTATGGCCAAATTTGACTTTGAATTTTCTTATGCCTTGTCACCTTTGATGAAAATCTAGTTAGTACAATAGTATTGACTAGAAATTTTCTAAAATTGCTTAGTCATGCTTAGAATGATTTAAGTAGGAATATTTATTTCACTTCAGAACAATGATTTTCTAAAATGTATTCTTGGCAATATGGGATGATCATATCTTGTGGGTAAAGTTGTACAACCTCTGCAGAGTGTATAATCTATCCTGGATAGTCGTGCCCACGGTTATGGGTAAGTTAAGTAAAGTTTTTCATGGATTAGTTTCTTGTTTTCAAATGGTTTCTAAAAAGGCCTATAGATGGATGGAATCCACAGGATATTAAAAAGCATATGGATGGATGGAATCCGTATGAGATCTTTTGGAAAATATGGACCAAGTGGGATACCTGTGAATAGGTTAATGTTTGGTTGAAGCCTACACAAACGATATTATTTTGTTAAATTACTCTTTCTATCTATCGTATCAAATTCAACTTTTGAATCTATTTACTATATTTACTTCAATTATGCTTTTACGCACAAATAACCTATTATGCATTCCTTTGTCAATCCTTATGCATGCATGAACTTTGTTAAACCTCCTGATGTAACTTGTGGAGTACTTTATATACTCATGTTGCTTCATTCACTATTTTCAGATAAGGACTTCATCAACTTCGGTAAGAATAACAACGAGTAGGCCACGTCTTACAGTCATTCACCTATGGGCAGGTAGGATGGGCTGCTGCTTTATTGGTTTTTCTTCCGCGCCTTATATTCAATTTTGGTTTATGAACCATTGATATAAACTTTAGCCATCAGGCCTATATTTAGTTAATGAATAAATGTCATTGTGCATGATATGAATCTTTGTTATCCACTGTGTGCACTAGTTTGATCTTGGACTAGTGCGATTTACACAGAGGATTATGGAGTCGTTGCTCTGGGGTCCGACATCATGTTGCTTCATTCACTATTTTCAGAGAAGGACTTCATCAACTTCGGTGAGAATAATGACGAGTAAGCCACGTCTTACAGTCATTCGCCTATAGGCAGGCAAGATGGACTGCTGCTTTATTGTTCTTTTTTCGCTGCTTATATTTATTTTTGGTTTATGAATCATTGATATAAACTTTGACCATCAGGCCCATATTTAGTTAATGAATAAATGTCATTGCGCATGATATGAATCTTTGTTATCCACTGTGTGCACTAGCTTGATCCTGGACTAGCGTAATTTACACAGAGGATCCTAGAGTCGTTGCTCTGGGGTCCGACAGGTAATGTCGCCAAATTTTTAAGGCATGAACCACATCTGCTAACTTCAGATCATGGGTTGAGTAGTTGTATAGACTACCACCTTGCTTTTTACATCAAAACACAACCAAGTCCTTGCGGGGAGGCATCAAAAAATACCTTAAAGTCCTTATGAGTATCTGGCAGAACAAGCACTAGGGTTGATACTAATTTGTTCTTGAGGATCTGAAAACTTTGCTCACAGGTTTTTATCCATTCAAACTTCTTCTCTTTCTTTAGCAACTGAGTCATGGGTTTGGCAATCTCAGTGAATCTAGCTATGAAGCATCGGTAGTAACCGGCTGGGCCAAGGAAACTCCCAACTTTAGTTACGGTGCTTGGTTGCTTTCAACCCACAACTGCCTCAACCTTAGAGAGATCTACTGCAATTTCCTCAGCTGTCACAATGTGACCCAGAAATGCTACTCCTCTTAGCTAAAATTTACATTTGCTGAACTTGGTATAGAATGTTCTCCCAACTTTTTCTGGATTATTCAAAGGTGAATCTCATGCTCCTCCTCATTTTTGGAGTAAATAAGGATGTCATATATAAAGATCACTACAAACTTATCCAGGTACTCTATGAACACCTTATTCACCATTCTCATGAAGTATGCTAGGAATATCCTCCTCTCTGATTATCAATTGATGGTAACCAGATCTCATATCTATTTTAGTGAACACATTAGCTCCCTTCAACTGGTCAAATAGATCATCAATCCTAGGTAGAGTGTACTTATTCTTGATGGGGGCGTCGTTGAGTGCTCGGTGGTTCACACACATTCTCACACTACCATCCTTCTTCTTGATAAAGAGAACGGATGCACCTTAAGGAGATAAACTAGGTCGAACATAACCTTTGTCCTCTAGTTCTTGGATATGTTTCTTCAGCATAGCTAATTTATTAGCTAGCATTCAATACGGCCTCTTGGAGATAGGAGCTGCACCAGGGACTAAGTTAATCATGAACTCAACGTCCCTATCGGGTGGCATTTCTAGCAAGGCTTCTAGAAATATATCTTGGTATTTCCTAATGATTGGTACCTCTTCTAGACCTTGAAGTTGGTTAAGGATACATTCTTTTGCCCTTGGTACTGCTGAGGCAAAGGTCACTTCAACTCGCTGACCATTGGTGAGGGTAATAGACCTGGTAGCATAATCAATCTGACCTTTATTCTTGGATAACCAGTTTATTCCAAGAATAATATTCAAACCTTGGGAGTCTAAAACTATTAGCTCTACTAGGAAAGGTACACCTAAGAGTAGGTTCACCTTTGAGCACAAGGTTCCAGCTTTCATCTCCGCTCCTGGGGATTTGTCAAGATCTGAATACACAAATCTAGACTCTCTGTGTATACCACACTAGTCCAGGATCACGCTAGTGCACATAGTGTAAACATAAATGAAATATCGACCATAAACACGATTAATAAAGGAAAAGACTCAAATATTACTAATTATCATAGTACGATCTTATGGCCAAGCTTACAAATAATAGCCTGAATGGTTTAAAAAACTAACAACGGAATACAAAATTAAGCATGGTAGCCATTCGACATGCCCATAGGTAATCAACTGGGAAGCAAAGTCCTAATCCGCAAAGTCATCAAAGTGTCCTCCTTCATGTACGTCCTGTTGATATGGTTCTTCTTCTTCTTCAACCGAGCAACAGTAGACACAAAGCCATGAGTACATTGGTACCCAGCAAGTCGTTTGTAACAAAGATGCAAAATAATATGCAAGGCTTACCAATAGATGGCTAAAAGGTTATTTTGTAAAAAGTCATAATTTAAACCAAATACAATAAATAGATTGAAATCAAACTTTAAATAAAATGATAATAAGTAAATAATCAAAGGAATTGAATGAACCATAAATGAACTAACTGTCCACCTAATGAACCACACATGAACTAACGATTCACGTGATGAACCACCAATGAACTAAGCATTCACTTTCCAAACTTATACCAACCAAGTTTTATGAAACATCTACCGTTCGTGTGAAATCACCGAACATTGTCCACAACTGGGGACATGGCTATTCGAATAGTTTTACACCCTGCAGAGGTTGCACAATTGTACCCACACGATGTGATCATCCCCGCACTAAAGAAAATCACAACAAAGCCATTACAATGCTCAACCTCAACTCAATCTCTCCCGCTAGGGTTTTGCATCATACCCCCTTGCATCTCATAAAATCAGCAACTATGTTCATCACAATGGTGATATTAAAATTAAAATATCACAAATTAATCAGTCATATCTATCACATACTAGACATGTGGTTTGCACAGTAAAACTCAAATCAATGGCGTACAAAGTTAAATCCTTAGACATTACCAAGGCGAGACATCTATATCCCTCGAAGTGAATCCACACTTTCTTCTTTACTGCACAATTACTCATCCGAATGGAAACTAATTTTGTATGACTAACATCAATGACATGTCAATATCATGGTACATAAATTTTATAACTACGGCTATAGGCACGATTTAATATCTCATTAAGTCAATTTAATTAATTGATCACAGGTGATGATGAGCCTAACATAACTATAAGCATGGCTAAGCAAATTGATTGAACAACTTACGTGACGACTAGTATTGAATCACTAAATAATTTCTCGACCTATGGTGACAATGGTAACATGATATTCAAAATTATCAAGAGAGATTAATCGAATTAGACAGTAATTACCAAGTACAAGGGTTTGTAATAAAATAGCAATGTATGATAATTTAAAATAAAATAAATAAATAATAGATTAGAAAACTAAACTCAATATGATCAAAGGACATGACTTGCCTTGGTCTTGCACAGTTATGAATTCTTGATCCTCTAGTGATGCTCCCGCTTTTTCGAAGGCGCGATCTAACGAGAGAGAAAACGAACGAGATGCAAAATAAATTCAAATAAACTCCAAAAACTTCAAACTAGAACCAAAAGATAGAGTTTGATTTTAGATGAATTTAAAAAAGAGCGAGGTTAATTGGAGCTATGACAGAGGAGAACAGGCTCTTAGAAAAATTAAATCTAAAGGAAAATACTAGAAAATCAAAAATTCTACTGTGTTGTGGATCTGGTGCATGAAATAGTGGGTCTATGGTATATTTGGCTCATAGAATAGTGCATAGTGCATAACTCGAATGACGTGGCTACTAATGAGACAACTAGGGCTAACGTGGCAATGATGTGGCATGCTGACGTGGCACCGGGATGGCTCGGTTGGCTGATATGGCATCCACGTGGCACGACACGTGACAACCACATAGGATTAGGGCTGAGGTGGCAGTGACTTAGCAACTGACTCGGTCGACGAAGGGGTAACGCGATTGGACGTTCGATGACAATCAAACGGTCAGGAGGGATAAGGATGTTCGGACGAGGTCGAAGAGGTGACTACGATTGGATGGTTCAAAGATGACAAACGGTCCATATGGGTGAGGACGTTCGAACTATCCAAACGATGATGGTGATCAGACGGTCCAACGATGATTGAACGGTCAAGATCATCAAACTGGTCGAAGATGTTCAGACTAGCCGAATGGGTGATGATGATCGCACTATTCAAATACGATTGAATGGTCCAGAGGGCTAAGAACATTCGGACGGTCCGAATGGCAATGACACATGGCACTCTATGATTGGCTACTGAAGGCGAAGCAATGGCTGGGCTGGATAGTGGAGAGGCCGAACGGGGCTAGTCGGTGAACTCACCAATAGCGAGGGTGAACAGCGGCGGAGATAGTCTGGGTGGCGACGACGCACGGTGGGGATAGCGGCGAAGACGAAGGTGATGGCTGCCGGAGCAGAAGACGACGACGGTGATGGCGGTGCATGACCTAGCACGGACGTCGAGACTCATAGGAAAACTCGACTTCAGGGTACGGAAACTAGGGTGTGGCTCCGCCTTTTATGCACGGATGCTGAGAGCCACAGGCGACACTACTCAGAGTTCGAGTCGGAGACAGTGAGTGACAATGGAGTCCAGGACGGATGCGGTGGCAAAGCTAGGAAGGAGATGAACAGTAGACAGAGCTCCCAATTGGTGACACATGGCTGACAGAGGCATTGGACGGCTAAGATGAGATGGCATAGATGCACAGTGTCAGCTTGGTCCTATGCCTGACACGTGTATAATGACAGATCAGATGTCCAAAGCACAGGTAGTCTGGAAGATTGACACATGGTTAATACAGAAATCCAACTGCTGAGGATGAATGGGCCAGGATGAATAGTAGCCCATTATTGTTTTAGGATTTTTCTATTTAAGAAATTCTAATAAAATCAAAAGAGCTCTAGAAAATAGCAAAAAATCCAAAAAAATTCATGAAAAATTTCAGAAAAATCCTTGAGACACAAGGAACCCAAATAATTTTTTTAGAAAATGTTGATACTTATATTAGTCATATTAAATCCTTTATTTACTAAAAATTTAATTTAAGCTTATATTAAATCCACAAAATCCAAATAGTGAATTTTATTTTAAAAGTTTCAAATAAACTCTGAAAATTGAGATGTTACAAGCCACCAGTGCTATGCCACCCCTCCCATGCTGGACACCGCACCACCCCCCTTCTGGCTTGTCTTCATTCTTCAACTTCATCATCCTGGTGTATTTTTTTCGCCACAGAAAGTTAGCTATTTGCGTAACTTTTATTTCCTCTTTTTTTTTATATGTGTATTCAGATATGACTGGTTCTATTGCCAATTAGTTGTGAAGCAGAAATAAGTTAGTTGTATCTATTCTTTACCTTCCCCTATTTGTTCATCTCCGATTGCTTGCAAATTCCACAAATTTGCTATGAAATCGAATTGGAATCCTTTGAGTCTTGTTAGGTCTGCCCCTGGTTGTTGGTTTCTTAAATTTACATAAGTTCGTCATATGATTGGATATTGCTATGTTGCACTCTGGATATATAGTGCTTTTAATTTCTTCTCAAAAAAAATATAAATTGTCAATGAATGGGACAAGCCTAACCACACAAACTATGCATGTGTGTTGCCTGCTAATTTTGCTTGTTTCTGGTGGCTGGAACTAATTCTAAGGTTGCATAACACAGAAGTTCTGTTTGTTGTACAAAGAACTTCCTTGCTTTCCACTAAAACATTACCAAAAAAAGCCTCATTGTGTTCTAACAAACTCATCAATTTTTTTACATCTTGCTGCTGCATTTAGATACTTATAACCTCTTTTAATCATATGGGATCTATAGGTATATTTATCACGGTTTGACTCAGTGTTTTTCTGAATTTTTTCTTAGCATTGAACACGACAGAGCATTTAAGATGGAGATATATGTTGAAGCATTTAGCATAATAGAAGCAAATGTTAGGAAAATGTATAGCAATGGGAGAATAGTAGAGTGGGTGGTTGATT